>JAQZBX010113381.1:0-10110 GCA_029593785.1 Cabassous unicinctus | reverse complement strand
ATAAACAAAAACTGGTTTTTAATAAAATACTGTGCACAATCACAGTATTTATTTCTTGAGAATATGGCAAATGTATAGACTTACATTTACTGCAGATGAAAATCATTTAATGATTGCAAAGATGCATATTACATTTACCACACTGACTTTTTAAAGAATCACCCTCATTGTTAGGGACAGGATATTAATGTTTCAATAAGCATATAATTATATTAAGATGGTGATAATAATGGTAATAGGAAGATAATCTTATCCTTTGGATCTCTTAGGTTCTCATTAAATTTACTTGAAAAATACTTTTCTTCATGTAGTGCTGAAATTTCTTTGTGGTGAACAGTAACTTTCTAAAACAGAAAACATGAATTAGAAATTAAATCTGTAATTTACTTAAATATTTGGGGACTGTATAAATTCTTAAAGACTTTTCAAGTCTTCGCTCTCTGTTCTATCCTAATACTGATCTGCATGATGATGTTGTTGATTATAGTTTTAGTCATTCTTAGAAATATGTGATGTTATGAAAGAAACAAAACTCCTCAGTTACACTGTTTGATCTGATGTTTCTCTAAATGTGCATGCAGTCACCCCATATTCAAGAAAAAGGCACTTTAAAGGAAAAGCAAACCAAGGGCCTGTAAGTTACATTATGCTTGTTGATTAACAATCTTGGTAAAAGTGTAAATTAAAGTAGAATGAAACTCTTACTATGGTCTGTAGTTAGTGTTCTCTAGAAACAGGTTTATTTAAAATGCTCATAAGTCCTGCGAAGTTTTCAAATAGAGAGACAGGAGTCTCTTTAGAACATAAGCAGTGCCTGAAAAAAGAAGATGGACCAATATGTCAAGCCCTCAATATTAATGCATGTAACTGTGAAGCTTATTCTGCAGAAATTGCAACCTAGTAGTTATCATGGGTTCTGAGGGGAAGGGAGAGAAGAATGGATGTAGCTTGGGACATTTTTAGGGCATTAGAGTTGTTCTGCATGATCTTGCAATGACAGGTACAGGCCTTTATGCGCTTTGTTAGAACTTATAAAAGTGTACAGTACAGAATGTGAACAATAATGTAAACCATTGACCATGGTTAGTGGCAAAGCCTCAATATTTGTTCACCAATTTTTACAACTGTAACATTCTCGTGTTAGATGTTATTAATAAGAGATAATGTGAGAGAAGATGGGGGTGGGTATACAGGAATCCTCTATACTTTCTGTTACTTAAAGCTTCTTTGAAAATAAAGTGAAAAAAATAAGACACTGGGGGAACATACAGAATAAATTGTCACTGCACATAAAAGATAACAGATATTATGGGAATGAAAGACACAATGCAAATTTTTTTATTTTCTATATTTTGAAACTATTTAGAAATGTATTTATTTTTTATATTAAATAAAAGTGTTTATTTATTGAATTTGTTTTTGGGGAGGTTTTGGAATGCAGAAGAGTTTCAAATGTGGCAGGGGATGATTACATGTTCAGGATGTCAGTGGTGGGGGGATGTGTGGGGAAGGTGCACCTGGAATACGAATGTGTTCAAGTGGTCATAGGATGGAATATGACTGTGTTCAAGAAGTCATAGGGTAGAATATAATTGTGTTCAAGTGGTCATAGGGTGGAATATGAATGTGTTCAAGAGGTTATAGGGTGGGATATGAATGTGTACAAGTGGTCATTGGGTGGAATATGATTATGTACAAGTTGTCATAGGGTGGAATATGAATGTGTTCAAGTGGTCGTAAGTGTGGAATATAACTGTGTTCAAGTGGTCGTAGGGTGGAATATGAATGTGTTCAGGAGGTCATAGGGTGGGATATGACTGTGTTCAAGTGGTCATAGGGTGTTGTCTCAGAGGGTGGAGACCCACACAATAACTGAAAGAATATTGAATTACCATCCTGGGGAGTTCTGCTACATTCTCTAATAAACTGACAGGAATCCCTATAGTACATGGGCAGTGTATAACAAAGGAGGAGCGACCAATTAGCCAGGCCCATGATATTGATATTTGTACTTATGAATCTTGTTCTTGTGAAATTGAAACTTAGCCTGGTATTATATAATGCCTAAGAGTTATCTCTTGAAAGCTTCCTTGTTGCTCTAATGTGGCCTCTCTCTAAGCCAAACTCAGCATATAAATTCACCACCAATCTTCCCCATGGGATCTAAGCTTCCTCTTAATTAGAAATAGAGTGGCCATCACCATCCCAAAATATTCAAGATTGAGGAATAAACAAGCACAAGGGGGAAATACAACTATGGACTATAGACATGATTATTCTAGTAATGGAAGAACTTAAAGCATTAAAGTAAAGGCTGTGGCCACCATAGGCTCTGAGGGGAGGGAAAAGGAAAAAGAGTTGTAACATGTGGCACTTTTTAGGACATTGGAATTGTCCTGCATGACATTGCAATGATGGATACAAGCCATTATATATTTTATTAAAACCTATACAATTGTGTGGTGCAAAGTGTAAATTATAATGTAAACTATAGACCAGGTTAGTATCAATTCTTCAATATGTGTTCATCAATTGTAACAAATTAATGGGGAAAAGTGTGGAAAGGAAGTGGGTAGGGTATATGGGAATCTTTTATATTTTTGATGTAACATTTATGTAATCTAAAACTTCTTTAAAATAATAAAAATGAATATCAAAAAATTCTCATAAGGGAATCAGGGCCTAGATTGTAATCCCTTGCAGCCGTCATATTTATACTTGAGCTCTTCTCTCTCCTTGTAACTTCTAAGTCCTAAGATGCTTCAATTTTTTTGTATAACCTAATAGTTCCCTTGAATTTTTAAGGGCCTATTTGACACTTGAAACTCAGAGCTAACATTAACCAGGTCTAAGGAGCTGAAAAAGCAGCATTAATTCTAAAAGACCACTGCAATTAAAGAATCAGCAAGATTCAGTAGTCCATTAAAAGGTAAATGGGTCTAAAGACTAAGTAAGGAGAACCAGGATACAGTGAAATAGATAATATTATCATAATATTACTTAAAATATTTAAGTACATAATAATACTTAAATATTTCAACACTTAAAGTACTATGGGGAACATATAGAAGAAATTTATTTTGTCAAGACAATTCTTTAAATTTCTATGGAGCACTATCTATTTCAACCTGACTACTCAGCTTATTTAAACTCACATGGAACCTAAAACAGTGACTGAGAGTGTAATATTGTGTACAGTGTTGTTGTAATACCCTGAAGCATTTCAGAGTGTTTTGGGCATAACATATAAAGGTATTTGAGAGGCCACGGCGAGGGAGGAAGCGGAGGAAGCGGAGGAAGTGGAGGCGGCCTAGGCGTTCCCCCGCCTGCTCATTTGCTCGGTTTCTCCGCCCCAGCCAGTCCTGCCTCCGCGGTAGGGAACTGGGTGCGAGCTGTTGCAACCTGCCCTCATACTGGCCGGTGAAAGTAAGACCGGATACGTGTCCAGACCAACCTCCGGGTCGGGGGAACTGCAGCGCAGGCTTCGCGGGGCGCAGGCGGGCGGCCGGGGCGCCTGAAGGTTACCGAGTGCTTGAGAGCCTAGCGCCTCCCGTGCTGCCCCGCCCGGCGGCTCGCCGTCCCTCAGCTGCCGGCTCGCCTGCCCTCAGCGGCGGGCCAGCCCGCTAGCCCCTCAGCGCCTGGCGGCGGCGGCGGCAGCGACCGCTGCAGGAGCCGCCGTCTCTCTCCCAGTTGCGCGCTATGCTCCCGGAGCCGCGGGACTCGGTGGCCGCCATGGATCGGGAGATGATCCTGGCAGATTTTCAGGCAGCTATCAATGGTGTAAGACCCCAGGAAAATGGCATTCTACAAAGTGAACATGGAGGTGAGACAGAACCAGGGCCTGCATTTGATTCAGCAAGTCATCCAGCTCCAGCTCCCTCTTCCTCTTTGGCTTTTTGACCTGTAATGCCATCCAGGCAAATTGTAGAAAGACACCCTCGGATGCTGGACTTCAGGATTGAGTACAGAGATAGAAATGCTAACGTGGTACTTGAAGGCAGGTGTACTATTGGAGAGATTAAACAGATTCTAGAAAATGAACTTCAGATAACTTTGTCTAAAATGCTGTTAAAAGGCTGGAAGACTGGATACGTGGAAGACAGTGCGGTCTTAAAATCACTACACTTGCCAAAAAACAACAGTCTTTCTGTCCTTACAACTTGCCGCCAGGTTCATCATCTAGTCATGCTGGGTAAGATGTTTATTTTCCCTGGGAATCTGAAATGAAGTATTTGTATGTTAAGTTACTTTAAACTGTATATAAACATCCAAATCAAATCAAAATCTTGAAGCTTTAACTTACCAACAGCTATTAAATATATCTGTTTTTAGTCTATTCAATTT
This sequence comes from Cabassous unicinctus, assembly GCA_029593785.1. Classification (NCBI taxonomy): domain Eukaryota; kingdom Metazoa; phylum Chordata; class Mammalia; order Cingulata; family Chlamyphoridae; genus Cabassous; species Cabassous unicinctus. Next base: position 5,766 of record JAQZBX010113381.1, on the reverse strand, counting down.
GCATAGTTCATTTGTTTGATTTTAAGGTAGAATCTTCTTTTAAAAGAAACCTTTAACAAAACTCTAGCATGTAAAAAAAAAAAGTAAGAAATGGAACTTCTCTGATTGAAAGGGAAAGAACTTGAGGCTCCTGTGAGAAAAATTCACTGGGCTCTACAGAATAGAGCTTGATATAAATTTTTTATTAAGAATTTATGTTCAGAATCAGGGGTTTCATTCTCTTTTCAGTTTTCATAGTGGAATTCAGTACATTTATAAAATGATCAAATGGTTTTTATATTTAATTATAAATTAACTTTACTATCCTTGGATGAAGCAAAGTGATCTACAGTGAATGATGTACTAGTAACACAGTAAAATAATTTTTGAGAATAATCTTTTCATACAGTATTGTTCCAGAACTATGTAATTTAGGTTTTTAGATTTTCACAATTTTTATACATATTTTCCTCTTTTTTTTTTAATGCAATTTGGTAATTTGGATTATGTATGTGTGTGCATGGTTAATCTGTCCTATAGAGACCTCTGTTTCTAAACTTTTGACTTTTTTCAAACTCTCCCACCACTACCAAGTATCTTCGTTATTATGTAGATAGTAGCAAAATGAACACTAAATTTGGCCTTCCCAAAGTAGAAATCACTGAACTGAAACATGAAATCTAATGTAATTTTATTTGATATCTTGTTAATAGTTTCTTTTAGGTTAAAAATTTAAAGATTTTTGGCGTTGTTTTTTTAATCTTCTATGTACATATCATATGTTATTATAAAGTGAAATTTGCACAATATTGCAAATAGTCAAACAGTACTTATAGTCCTCATGTTTATAGTAATGTTGATATAACCTCAGATGAAATTAAGTTAAACAGATTTATGGGTATGGTGCTGTTTCTAGTCAGGTAGATCATTATCCTCTAGGTTAGTCAATAAAGTGTAAGCATTTGTCATCTACTACATAATCCAAACTTCACACCCAAAGCAAGAGCAGCAGAAGAAAAAATAGATAAATGGGATCTACTCAAAATTAAAAACTTTTGCACCTCAAAGGGCATTATCAAGAAAATAAAAAGGCAGCCTAACCAATGGCAGAAAATATTTGGCAACCATATACCTGAAAGGAGCCTAATATCCTGTATATATAAAGAAATCCTACACCTCGAAAATAAAAAGACAAACAACCCATTTAAAAAATGGACAAGTGACCTGAAAAGATACTTCTCCAAGGAAGAAATACAAATGGCTAAAAAGCACATTGAAAGATGCTCAACATCACTAGCTATTGGGGGAATGCAAATCAAAACTACAATGAGATACCATCTTGCACACATTAGAATGGTGGCTATTAAAAAAACAATGGACTATAAGTGTTGGAGAGGATGCGGAGGAATGGGAACCCTCATCCACTGCTGGTCGGAAAGTAAAATGGTGCAGCCATTGTGGAGGATAGTTTGGTGGTTCCTCAAAAAATTAACTATAGAACTTCCATATGAGCCAGCAAATCCACTGCTGGATATATACCCAGAAGAATTGAAAGCAAAGACACAGACAGATATATGCACACCAATGTTCATAGTGGCATTTTATTCACTATTGCCAAAAGTTGGAATCAACCCAGGTAACCATCAACAGATGAATGGATAAGCAAAATGTGGTATGTACACAAAATGGAATATTACTCAGCTGTAAGAAGGAATACAGTGCTAACACACAGGATAACATGGATGAATCTTGAGGACCTTATGTTGAGTGAAGCAGGCCAGGCATTGAAGGATGAACATTACATGATCTCACTGATATGAATTAAGGAAATTGAATGGTCTCAGAGAGCTATTGTCTGGAAGATAGGTTTACAAGAAATAGAAAGAGGAGAAGGTTGTTAGCCATCATCCATACAGACATAATCTATGGTAAGGTGAAAGAGTGTAGTTGTGTATTGAAGGGATAGGACAGGAGGTAGTGATATTATTGAGTTGCGTGGTGCAGGGTTGACAGGTGGGTAGATTGGGAAGGGAAGGTTAGAAGGTCCAGGGTACTGGGAGGAAGGTTGGGAGAGGAGCAGATGAACACTGGGGATTTGCGAGTATGTTGTTGAAAGTACAAAGTTGGGAATGCTCTTATTGCAATATGACAGGGAAGGGTTACTGGATTAGGGCTTTGGGTGGGGGGGCATTCAGGACAGGGCACACCTGGAGCTTCTGGGGAGTGTGTGAGTGATCATTCTGTCATAATGTGTTGTATCAGTGGGTGGAGACCCACATAATGAGCAGGAAGGAGTTGGACTCCCATCCTTAGGAGGATTGATTTGTTCAGAAATAGACAGGTGGGAGTTTATCGAGAGCAAGGCCAATTCCTAATAGGGGAGGACAAACCAGTGTGTCAAGGCCTCAGTGTTGTTGCATTTAACTAGAATCTTGTCATCCAACAAGTCAAGCCAGGGGGTTGCCATGGGCCCCGGGGGATTGGGAGGGAGGAAAAGAGAGGAATTGAACAGGGGGTATTTAGTGGTCAGTGGAATTGTTCTGCATGATCTTACAGGAATGGACACAGGACATGGTAAATTTATAAAAGAGTACAGTCTAAAATGTAAATGGTAATGTAAACCATTGACCATGTTTAGTAGCTATGTTTCACTATTTGTATATCAGTTGTACATCCACATGTAAAAAGGTACTAATGGGGGGGGAGGAAAGGGGGAGGATGTTGGGTATATGAGAGTCTCCTGTATTCTGTGTTTGACTTTGCTGTGACCTAAAACTTCTTTGAAAACAAAATGAAAAATAGTAAGGCACTGGGGAATGGGGTGGTGGGGGGAAGGTGCCACGGTACAGACAGGACATCAGATATTGCAGTGATGAAAGGCAAAATGTCAAAAAAATTTTTTTTGTTTAATATTTTTCATTTTTTACAATATCCCAATCCTTTTATTTTATTTTTATTTTTTAAACTTTTTTACATATTTTGTCTTTATATTTAAACTTATCATTATTATTTCATTTTCCTATTAATTGTATTCAGCTATTGTAATGGCTTCATCTTTGAAGAAGCTTTGGATCACAGAAAGGTTACAACTGGGCCAGGGGAGGATCATTGCTGTGGGGTATCAGGGATGGGGGTGGGGAAATGCATGGTAGGAAGTTCACCTGAGAATACATATAAGGTATATAAAAATATTCAAATGTTCACTGGGCATTGTCACAGTGGGTGGAGACTCATGCAATAAACGAGAAAATACTGAAATTCCATCCTGGAGAGCTCTGCCAAATTCTCTAAGGGAGCAACAACAGTCCCTCACGTGCAGGAGCAGTGACTGGGGAAGGAGGATGATCCACTGATAGGCCCTTAATATTGATGACTAGGCTTATCAGTCTTTGCTCTTGAAATTGAAACTTAGCCTATTGTGATGGGGTGACTAAGGGTTGCCTCCTGAGAGCCTCCTTGTTGCCCAAATGGGGTCTCTCTCTAAGCCAAACTCAGCATATGAATGCATTACCTACCCCGCAGTATGGGCATGACTCCCAGGGATGATCCTCCCTGGCACCAAGGGATTGCTACCAAGCACCAGCTAGCAATGCAACTGGAAAAAGACCTGAGATACAAGGGGGAAAAGGTAAAGACAAATGAGTTTATATGGCTAAGAGACTTCAAAGTGAGTCGGGAGGTCATCCCACAAGTAATGCTTATGCACATCTCAGCAGGATCTCATAGACTTCCAAAGTGATACCACCCCAAATAGTAGGGCTTCTGAGGGCTTTGGAGACACCCAGGTCTTATGGTCAGGGCGGATAGCTCTGGAGTTTGATGCCTTGCCATTGGGCCATACTTTGGTGTTTGTGCTCCTGAGAGTGACAGAGTTGGACTCAGTTATGGCTTCCCTACACATGGCTCATCTGTTCCTTCTATTTAAACCTATACTTGGTGCTGGAGTTTGTAGATGTACGTCCAGAGACTCGAGTCTTTGGGCTGTCCGTGTGTCATCTGGACCCAGAACATTGGTGGAGCTGCAACACCTACTGTATAGCTCATTGGACTCACCCAGGACAACTGGCAGGGATATGATGATGGACAACGGCCATCCCAGGGAATGGAGAGAGTCTGCAGCTGCAGGCAGGATAGTCCCATCCATCTTCCCCATGGGATATAAGCCCCCTCTCAATTGGAGGTCGAGTGGACATCACCATCCCAGAATCCTCAGGATTGGGGGAAGAGCTATGGACTAGAGTGGACTTACTGGTATTCTACAATAGACATATTGTGATTTTAGCAATGGAAGAAATGGCAACATTGATGTGGAGCCAGTGGCCATTCGAGGCTCTGGGTGCAGGGAGAGGGAAAAACAGTTGTAATACAGGGGCTTTTTTGAGACTTGTGAATCACCCTGAGTGACATAACAATGACAGATATAGGCTGTTTTATATCATCACATAACATGCAGAACTGTGTTGGAGAGAGTGTAGACTACAGTGTGAACTGTGGTCCACACTTAATGTCAAAGCCCCAGGATGAGTGCGATTGCTGGATCATTGAGTAATTGGTTTCACTTCATAAGAAACTGTTGGATGGTTTCCTAAAGTAACTATATCATTTCATGTTTGAACAAGGCTTCCATTGAACAATGTATAAATTCTGAGCTTATTCAAAGAATTATTATACAAAGTGATAACAGAATTACCAAAAATGGCATAGGTATGTGGAATTGGAAATATCCAAAGTATAAGACTCTACAGTTCTTCATGTGTTGCTATTTTTGAATAGTGTTTTAACGCTATAGAAGAAATGGTAAGATAAGAAGCATAGATGTATATTATAAGCTCAGACATTTGTTAGCACTGCACTTCTTTGAGGCCAGTTTCCTCATCTTTTCTTTGCAAAGTAACCCATATCTTTTTGCAAACATTAGTAAGTATGATAAAAGTTTATATTGTTACACCACAATAGATCTCTCATAGATCTAGCATATAGTGATCCAAATTCATTATATTCCACTCTGATTAATTATGAATAGCTGTGTTTGAAGTGAACAATGTGTAAATTCTGAGCTTATTCAAAGGATTCTTATACAAAGTGGTAACAAAATTACCAAAAATGGCATAGGGATGTGGAATTTGAAATATCCAAAGTATAAGGCTATGAAGTTCTTCATAGGTGTTGATATTTTGCAAATTCAGAATACTAATTTATAGTTACTTAGAAGATTAGTTACACACACACATCCAACAAAACTAGGAGCCAAATAGAGAAATTCAACATGGTAGACAAGGAATAACCAACACAATTTTTACATTATTCTGTTCTCTAGATGCTCCTGATACTTATGAGAAATACTTCTGAGGGCCTTTGGCAGTTTGAGATTATTCATGAATTCCAGAAGGAGAGATTGTTTGTAAACTGGTCTGTACCTCTGGCTAAGCTCCCCTTTGAGTCTATTAGATTCAGCTGAGATGTCTTTGATTAAATTATTTTAAGATTAGGGCTTTGATTCGACCACTTCAGTAGGGTTTAACTCAGGTTAAGTCTCCCTTGCCCCTTTGATGGTTTATATAAATGGGCACTCACTCAAGAAGACACATAAGAAGACATGGAAGAGGGAAGAACTTGGTTATTTTAGTCTTGCCATGTGACAGAAAGGATAAAGCTCAAACAGCTCAAGCCCCTGGAAGAGACACATGACCTATTCCATCCTGCAGCTGAGAGACAGGAAGTTGAAACCTCACAGAGATGGCAACCATCTTGCTTCAACATGTGACAACTGACTTGGATAAGAAATGA
>JAQZBX010113380.1:0-10104 GCA_029593785.1 Cabassous unicinctus | reverse complement strand
ATAAGGGGAAATGATCAAATAACTTAAAAACAGTCTGTCTCATGATCTATTGAGCATTTTCATTTTTCAAATTAACATATTTAATTGGTTAAATTAGATAGGAAATTCATTCACTGGCTTCAGCAAAATTTAATGTAAAAACATTTATTTCAAGAAGTTTATAAATATATTGCATATCAATGGGGATAGAGAGATGATCGTCTACTGTAATGAAATCTAATATTTTCCTCTCATGGCTAAGGCTTTTTCTTCCCATTGCAAGGGAAACCAATTAAATATTTGTAAATTCCTCCCCCTTCCACCCAGATACTCCCACTTTTTAGTATAAGCAGATAATCATCAAATACAATATTTAAGGATTCATAGGGTGGACTGAAAGACTGCTGTCTTTATTAAAAAGTTTCTCTTATTATCTTAAACAGATAAGAATATAAGCATCTCTAGTCAAAATGCTCTCAGGTTTGTTCTCACGTCCATGATGTAGCAACAAGTACCGGACTTACCCTCCAATCATAAACAAATACAAAATTTCACAAAATGTAGGAAACAAAATTTTGACATTGAACAACAGGCAGAAAAGGACTGTGATTTCTAAGACACAGGACAAAGACCCCATGACAAGTCTGGCTAGCTACCTGAGATGCTTTATGAAATGCAGGGCATTACGAGAAGATAACAACAAGCTTGTTGAAATGAGGAGACAAATATTGGACTTGGGAAGGCAGTGGAAATGAAATATGTCAGACAGAGTATATTGAGGAAGGAGGTATTCAGAAAAGAAACTCCAGAAATCTTAAATAAGCTGACTTGTGTTTGTGATTGTAACACAGGAGGTAATACCAGGAATATCAAAACCAAATGTTTCGATATTCCAAAGAAACCACTCGGGAGGCCAGCAGGAATAGACATACCTTTAATATTTACAGGACCTGATGGTGGCCACTGGAAGTTACCATGCCTGCCCTCAGGGGGTAGGGGTTTATAAAGATATTACAGGGGGGCGGGGGACAGACAGTGCCCAGAACAGCTACAGAAATGCTACAGTAATATGCTTGTGCATGTGATTCTCAGAACATTCTTACCACATCCTTGCTCTTATCTTCAAGGACTGGGCTGCTGGCAAGTTCAGCTCAGCCCTTCCCTCAGTTCTAATCAAAAGAAAGGAGGAGGAGGGGGAATGGGCAATTATGTTAACCGTTCAGTGGTTGAATACTAAATATGCATTACTATGGTTAAAGTACACATGAAAGAATAACCATGTACTTGTAAGCGGAACAATTCAAGGTAAGAGAGGCCAGGTAAGCATTAGAATTCCAAATAACCAGAGTCCTGTTGAACACTCATTCACCTGATAGAGAACTCAGAGTTAAAACCTACTGTTTCTTCATTGCATCATCTTGTTGTGTCAGCTCACTGCACCAGCCCATTGCATCAGCTTGTTGTTTTGCTCATCTTCTTTAGAAGGCACCAGGAACTGAACCTGGGACCTCCCATGTTGCAGGCGGGTGCCCAACTACTTGAGCCACATGCGATTCCTCCAAACACTTTTGATAAACTTTTTATTTCTAATGTGTAACATAATACCCAGAGTATATCATTCTCCCCCCAAAAAAGTATTAGTTTAATGAACATAAACATTGAATGTAAACCATATTTCTAACAGAATTGCATCAAATCCCATGCTACATGTAAATTGAAAGTAGAGAAAACCAAATGGCAGTTTTGTTTGCATACACTGTGTGTTTTCTTGTGTGTGCATATTGCTTCCTTATAATGATTCTTTATATTCCACATCTGCAGGAAGAAACAGTTTAGTAATAGCCTAGCCACATTAACCATGTGTGTTTTAAGAAATTCACTCTTTTAATGAATTCAAGTATTTTTTTTTTATTGTTTCTACTACGTTTTCCTGAATCCATGAATTCCCCATAATTTGCTTCATGTTTTTGTCAACTCTTCAGAGCACTTTGATTGATTATACCTTTTGGGAAGATACATGATGCATGGGCAACATATTTAACGAATTATAGACATATGACAACTTGCAATACATGAGAATGATCTGTGAGAGAAGAGAGACATTTAATAGTCCCTGACAGAGACTGGTGGTGAGGCATAAGGGGAACACATCAGTCATGCTGATGTGTAGACAAAAGTCAACATCTAAAAGACTGATGCAGCTGGAATATGTAGAGTCAAGGACTGGAGTGGAGAGAGTTAGCAAAATAAAGTGACTAAGAAAACTGCATGGTGTCCATTTGTGGTCTTGGTTGATCCCTTAGCTCTACACATTGGAGTGAAACATCATAAGGCCATGCCTAGGACAACTGTGAGAAATCTGTAAGACAAAAATGACCATATATCAGTTGATGAAATATTTAGGGCATTTAGTGAAAACAACCTAAGGGAGTAGAGCTAAATCATCTTACTTGAAAAAATTAAAAACCCATACTCAAACAGAGCTCAGAAATAGCACACAAAAGTATTAAGCTGATTTGCAAGTAAAGAAATTGCTTGCCAAAACAAAACTCAATACTTGTTAAAGAAATATTTTATAAATAAAGTAATTTGACAGTATAATTTTCACAATGTCCAGAATCCAGAGAAGGATACTTTTGGCAAGTTGAAGAAGCAAGAAAATGATCCCCATTATCATGAGAAAATTGATCATCAGTAATAGACCTTGGAATAAAAAGGTGGATTGGATTAGCAGTCAAGGAATTTAAAACACAGAAATATATTCAAGGATTTATAGGTAAAAAGGAAAACAAATAAACAAACAAACAAAAAAATAGAAATCACAATAAATAATTAAGTTTAGTTTCCAGAGCTGAATATAATATCTGAAATGAAAATTTCACAGGATAAGCATGAAAGTAGATTAGACATGGCAGAAAAAAAAATGAACTAGAATACTGAGCTATAGAAACTATAGAAGAGGAAAACAAGAATGAAAGAGAAGTCATTTGATAAAATTAGGGTACAATATCAGCTGATTGTGAAAATATTTATCTGAATTTAAGGTGGATAGGAGTAACTGTCATAAAATATTTTTTAAAAACCTAATGGCAAAACTTATTGCTAATTTGATGAAATCTATAAATTCAGAAACCAAAAGCTCAAAGTACCCCCAAAAGAATAACTCTATAAACATATAAATAAGCAAGACTCATCATAATGCAGGAGGATAAAATAGGGACCTAAGGAGGAGGGGCAGAAAACCTAATTAGCCATACTAACACCACATGGTAAGAGAGGCTGAAGCAAGAGTCTGCTGACTTGCATCAGCCTGCTGACTTGCACAAGCAAGTTATCATGGGGCAACTTAGAGCACACACCCAACAGCTGCATTATCTGAAGCCAAGTAGCAACATCATCACATGGCAGGAAAGAGGGACACCACCACCACCTACCTCCTTTCAAATTATCTCATGACTCATGGACAGTGGTCAAAGGCCAATCACCACTGGCAAAACACCCTACAGAGCTTGTGGACAGAAGCCAGAAGCGAATCACCACTGGATAGCAACTTTTAAGCCCCTAAGTGAATCAAACCACTAGTAAATTTCCCTTGATTTGTCTTAAATACACCAATCAGTACAAAACCTAGAGGCCTGTACCCCATAAAGCAGGGAACACCAGGGAAGAGTATGCATCTTGTCCTTAAGCACATCCACACTCATGTCTGAGCATGTACTTTATCTTTTTTTTTAATAAATTAAAAAAAATTATTTTAGAAAGATAATTAGATCACATACAAGTTACACAAAAAATATAAGGATTCCCATATGCCCCACCTCCCACACCTCCCACAAACTCCCACATAAACATCCTTCATTAGTGTGGTGTATCACTTGCATTGGATATACACATCTTGGGCTTTGCCATTAAGCATGGGCCATAGTTCACATTGTAGACCACATTCTCTCCCACACAGTTCTGCATGTTATGTGATCATATAAAATGGCCTATATCTGTTGTTGCACTGTCACTCAGGACAATTCCCAAGTCCCAGAAAATCCCCTGTAAACTCTTTTCTAACATTCTTATAACTGTGGTGCATCTCTGAATTCTTTCCAAAACGGTTTGGAATCCAAAGAGGTTTTGGGCAACAGGTAACACCATCCTTGAAACCTGACTAGGGACAACATTCCCCAAGTTGAGTAGAAGTACAGTGGGAGCACAAAAGTCCAGGAGATCCAACTCATCCTAAACTGCTTTCTAATTCTGATCACCTGCTCCTTATTCATGAATGACCAAAGAGTGTCTTATCTCTCTCGGTATAACGTATCTCCTAATTATCTTAAAGATCTGGTGCAGTGTGGAATAGGGACTGTAGAAGAGCTCTGTTCACTTATGGCCAGGTCCATGACCTCCAATCTCTAGCCATTTGACAATAATCAAAGCTTACCCCCAAATGGAACAGATTCAAAAACTGCCAGAAGAACTCAACCTCCTCCTCCAAGAAATCAGCTTGGTAGATTCGGTATAGAACTTAGGTTCAGGCATCTCCCAAGACCTAGGATCCCCTGAGGGACACCAGATAGCATAGCCTCTGTGTTGTCTGGATGCCAGGAGACAGAGTGGCAGCTCCAAACATCCCCCAGGACTTGAGTGACTTGGGTGCCTCAGTTTGGAGACCAGCTCCAAATGTGCCCCAGGACTTGAGCAACCTGGGTGCACCGGATTGGTTACCAGTTCCAAATGTCCCCTGAGACTTAAGTCACTTGGGCACTTTGGTTTGGAAACAAAATGTTCAGTCAGACCAGAGTCTGGAATGCCAGGTCAGTTGACAAACTTTTCTCTATTTCTCCTTAGAACAATAGGCATGACCTCTAGCATTCCAGCAGACTTCCTACTCAGGTATATACTCCAAAACTTGGCAACCTTGTCCACAGAGGGGTTGAAAAAGAAGAAATAGATCTTCATTTGCAATATCACATGGCCACAGTACTGTCTTGAAGATAGCCAGCAATGGCCTGCCAAAGTCACCTTAAATTACAACCTTATTTTACAGTTAGATCTCTTGTTTAAAAGAGAAGGGAAGTAGTCAGAAATTCGATATGTTCAACTCTTTATGACTCTGTATCAGAACACATGTTTAAAGGGGTTTCACAGGTTGTGTTATGCTCATGAAGGGAACTTTCCCCAAAAAGGAAGGAGCCAGAAAAGAAAGAACCTAAACAGAGAGAACCTGGGAAGGAGGGATATATCTTAGATGATCCCATCCTCAGTCCTTTCCACATTACTCAGTTCCTGAACCTGAGACCCCCTTACACCCACCTCCCCTCGTGGCCTCTGCACACCCACCTTATGTGCCCAGAGCTAGTCTCTTTCCATGTACCAAAAGAACCCAAAAGCAACCTCTACCCAATAAAAGAGATAGCAATTGGAGATGCAGGGACAGTTAGAGTCCATATCCCCTTCTCTCTGACAGATCTACCTCAAAGCAGGAACCAACTAGGATGATTCTCAGAAGATCCAGTAAAATTCACTGGAGAATTTCAAAACTTAACCCTAATCTTTGAATTAACATGGGGTGATATGTATGTGATCTTAGCTACCTGTTGCAGACCAGAGGACAAGCGCCACATTTGGGAGGAGGCCCAGGGACATGCCGATAAAATGGCAGCCCAACACCCTCAGTAACATGCTGTGGGAGCCATAGCAGTCCCAACCACTAACCCTGACTGGAACTTCCAAAGGGGAGAAGCAGACCTAAGGAAAAGGTATCACATGATAGCATGTTTATTAAAAGGAATGAAAAAATGTGTCACCAAGCCCGTTACCTATAAGAAGTTGCAAGAGATAACTCAGGAAGAAAAGGAAAACCATACCATATTTTCAGAAAGCTTAGTGGAGGGTATGGAAAAGTACACCCAGGTTAATTTGGACTCACCAGGACAAATTATGTTAAAATGTATTTTATTGGCCAGTCAGCTCCAGAAACTTGAAGAAATCTCCAAAAGCTACCACTTGGGCCCCAAACTCCAATGAATTCTCTTTTAGAAAGAGCTTTTTCCATCTTCAACAACCATGACAAGGCCACCAAGGAGGCAAAGGAAAGGAGGAACAGAAAGAAGGTTCGCCTTAAAGCAGTTGCCATAGGTGGAAGCCTGCTGCCTTGGGGTCACCCCTGTTCGGGCTCTAAAGTATCAGGATCCTGCTTTAAATGCTGGGAGCTGAGCCACTGGAAAAAAGACTGGTCCAAATTATCACAGCCCCGCAGGGAGCTTCCTGATCCCTGTCCCCAAAGCTGTAAAACAGGCCATTGGATTCAGGAGTGCACCAAACCCTGAAGGCCTGGGGCGTGGGTTGTGGTATGCAGAGCACAGCCGCGGGCCCTGTGGCATAAACCAGGGAGGAATGATGGGACCCATTCCAGAAAGTGGCTCCTTGGACAACCAAGTGGAACATCAACCTTGAGATGTCCTGAAGACCTTCAATGTGGCAGCTAAGACTATTAACTTTTTGATTACTATGGGAGCCATCTAATTTAGTTCTGACTGGTCATTCAAAAACTTATTCTTCCTGAACATGTCCAATAGTGGAATTGATGGTAAATCTAAAATTAGATCCTTTACTGAGCCTCTCCTCTGTCAAATAGGAGACCTAATAGTAAGTCATCAACTTTTAATGGCCCTAAATGCCCTATCCCATTACTGGGATGGGCTTACTTTGTACCTGGGGGCATGCATCCACTTAGTAAGAATAAATAAAAATTCTAGAATGCCTCTTTCCCAGTGCTCAAAAGAAGAATGTGGAGGCTTGTGCTTGGCCATGATTCTAATAAAGAGCCAGATGCCACGTTCAAATGCTATACCCCAGGAAATAAGTAGGAAAGTAAATCCTATGGTTTGGGAAACTGGGGTACCTGGACGGGCTCTCCAGGTTCCCCCAGTTTCCATCTCCTATAATGCCCAATAACCATATCCCCAGAAAAAACAGTATCCTCTAAAGAAAGAAGGAATGAATGGGGTCACACCCATGATAAAAAAAAAAAAATTAGAAACTGGCCTTCTAATTTCCTGCTAGTTCCCCTGTAATGCCCCTATACTTCCAGTGAAGAAGCCAAATAACCTACGGGTTAGTTCAGGACTTAATAGCAATTAATCACTTTGTGATTCCCATTCTTCCAGTAGGACCTAACTGTTATACCATTCTACCAGGTGTAAGATGTTCTTGAAGTCATAGGCCATCAATGGCTTGTAGGTAGCCAGTTAAGTAACTACCAGGCTCAATTACTAGAGACCCCTGAGGAGCAAGTAAGGGTGTGTGAAACCTTAAACCCAGCTACCCTACTACTGGTCAGATTCTTAGGGGCCCCTACTCCACTTCTGCCTTGAAATTCTTAACCAAAACCACTCAAGCATGCCAGATTTAAAGGATGAGCCTCTAACAAACCTAGAATGTAAACGGCTCACAGATGGAAGCAGTTTTATTAGGGAAGGAAGTAAAATGGCCAGTTATGCAGTGGTCTCTCAATTTAAAACCATAGAAGCCTAAGCCCTTCCCCCTGGGAACTCATTTGTTTAGCTACTAACATGACAATTGTAAAAACTTTTCTTTTAATTGATCTTCTTATTCCAAATCTCTCCAAAGTTCAGACTATCTCAAAAGACCATTTTTTTTCAAACATAATCCAAAAGGTAGTTGACATACATAACATCTTCGCTTCCTGGGTATGTGCTCCCCAATCAGAAGAAATGATCATCTGGTCAGCTGATCCCAGTGAATGGTCTGACACTCCTGCCCAAGGATTCCACATGCCACCAGCACTTATAATGCTAGCTTCTGGTTCCTCAATGTCTTTTCCCTGCTTGGACCTGTCTTCAACCTTACACGGCCCCTAATCTTTGGACCACTCACTAATAATTCCTGACTTGCTCTCACTGTAACAACAGTACCATTTTGCATTTTCTCTAACATCTCGACACCAGGCAAATTTCTTAGAGCACACAGCCATTACTTGCAACTATACCTTGTGGATAGAAAACCTAGTTAACCTAACAGACCTTCCTCAACAATTTACACCTTGCAACAGTAACTGTCCAGTCTGTCTTGCCAACCACTATATCCCAGCAGTGACAGGGCTAATCCCTAATGCTTCTCACTATAATACTTCTAATTTCTGCAAGTTTAAGCCTTCCTGTAACTCCACCTTAGTTTATTTTGGGAGTCACTATGCCTGCAGCCATCTGTTAAAAATTTTAGTGGGCTCATCCAAATCCCTATTATGGGATAAGCTCCAGGGAATGTTCCTTAACAATCAATCCAGTAATCCACTCTGCCTCTCAGTCCTTAATGGAGCCAGACTAGGCCATTCTATTCATCTCATTGGACATCAAAAGAGCAGTAAGCAGCAGCAAGCAACAGTTGTGGGGAATGTCACATATAGTGTATCCATTCCCCCTGAGCAAGGCTCTTCTTTTTCTGTGGAATTAAATCTTATCTCTCCCTTCCTCCTTTCTAGACAAGAACTTGTGCTTTAATATATTTATTTCCCAAACTAAAATAAAAGTCTGGAAATTGATCATTTCCACTCCTTGTGTTTTGATCTATTGTTCCATCCAAACATCTTTCCCATCAATGATGGGCCTTTCCATTACTCATACCATTTCTACTGGGTGCAATCAGAATTGGAAGAGCAATAGCCAAGGCACCACTTGCTTCCTTCAGACCCAATGAACCTATCACAATCTCTCCAAAGAGTTAACAACTAGCATAAAAAGAACTGCAGATACCATATAAGTTGCTCAAACACAGCTCAATTCTTTAGGGGCAGTAGTCCTTCAAAACTGAAAGTCTCTAGGCATGCTTACTGCACTCAGGGAGATATGCTTACCTAGATGAAGAATGTTGCTTCAATGTCAACCATTCTTCTAAAGTCCAGGAAAACATAAAAACAAAACAAAACAAAACCTTATTGACCAGACAAACAGACTAGAAAGGCTCTTTGCAGTACTCCATTCTCACCATTCTTGCTAATCTTGTACCTCTCTCACTCCCCTTGTTTTCTAGCCCTCCTAGTCCCCCTCTCAACTATCCTTCTTATACTCTTAGTAGGCTGCTGTATATTTAAGCTCCTAATTCACTTTATCTCTTCCAGGATTGATGCATTCCAAAACAAATTCCTGCTCATGAATGGATATCCCCCAATCTCAAACATTAAAGCAAGTACCCCTCCTCCTAGCCCCAGTAGCATAGAAAAAGAGCTTTATACCTTGTCAGGCAGGGACTATAATCTCTAATCAGTGGGAAGCAGATACAGAAGAATGAACCTCACTCTGCAGCTCCTCCTTAGGAATAAGGGTGTACAACTCTCCCAAGGCAGATTTGAGGGGGTAGAATAGGGATCTAAGGAGGAAGGGAAAAAAACCAATAAGCCATACTAACACTACATGGTAAGAGAGGCTGAAGCAAGAGCCTGCTGACATGCGCCAGCCTGCTGACTCACACAAGCATTTTTATCACAGGGCAACTTACAGCACACACCCAATGGCAGCCTTATCTGAAGACAGCTAGAAACATCATCACTTGGCAGGAAAGAAGAAAGGGGCAGGAAGGGCACCACCACCACCCCCACTCTCATTACCCTCATACCTCTTGGACAGTGGCTAGGGGCCAATCATTGCCTGAAAACACACCCTGTAGAACTTGTGGATAGCAGCCAGATGTTGATCACCGCTGGACAGCAACCCTTAAGCCACTAAGAGAATCAAACCACCCAATGAATTTCCCTTGCTTTGTCTCAAATACTTCAAACAGTGCAGACCTGGAGTTCTGTTGTTCATAAAGCAGGGAACCCCAGGGTAGTGCATATATCTCTACCTTAGGCTCACCCACAGTCATGTCTGAGTATGAACTTTATCTTTATTAAACTTTTTTCTAACATTACTGTAACTCTGGTGCACCTCTGAATACTTTCTTATGACATACCCAAGAACTTGGACACCAATTCCATTAACAATAAGAAAATTGTTCATGAACAACTAGGAAGACAAAAACCTTAAAGTATCTGGAGAAGAAAAAAAATGTGGCATATCATATGGAGAAATAATATATGTGTGTGTGTGTGTATATATATATATATATATATATATA
>JAQZBX010113379.1:0-10112 GCA_029593785.1 Cabassous unicinctus | reverse complement strand
GCCTTGGCTGTCATTTCCCGTTGTAGTTGCCTTCTCTGAGCACATCTGTAAAGGACCTTTTTAAGAGGGCAGTATAAATTCCACTTCGGGTCATCAAATGTGCTTGGGTTAGAAATTTGGTCCAGCTTGTTTTAGCCCTACGGTTAGTTTTTCTTGCATTCCTGGTTGTAAAACCTTTCGTTAAACTTTTTTTTTTTTTGATAGCGTATTAACTAGCATGAATAAATAGGTTTTGACTGCTAAATTCCAGAGTTACAGGAAAGACATGGTGTGCGTATTCGTCTTGAAAAGAATCTTTTGGCTTTTTATGTTCGCATCACTAGCATTTGAAATGTCTAAGTCTTGACAACCAGATTGTGATTTTCTTTTTTTCCCCTCACCTGGGGTGATCTCCACTGACTGATTGAACCCAGTTTTACGGTGTTTCTGGGCTTGGGTGAGAAAATGGGCTTTGGAGATAAGGTATAAAATGCTTAGCATGGTGTGTGGCGCATGGTAGGTGTTGAGTAAATATAAGTGCATTTTTCCTTTCCTCCTTGGACTTGGTTAACCCAGAATGATGAAATTTGATGCCGTTTTGATTGCCTGGCCCCTTAAATTGAGACAATTAGCTCTCCTCTCGCTCTCCTCCCACCCCCAACCTCCAATGAAACTCAAATCTCTGGACCTAGAAGTAAAGATCAAAATGGGAAAGCTGATGTGCCCTGGAAGGGGTCTCACAGCACTGAGTACGGGAGATTGAGTGGTCGGAATTGATCCCTTTTGGGGTCCGTGGAGCAGTCCTGCCCGTGAGGGTTTTGGTTGTTGGTGTTACGTGTTCGCTGTAAGGAACCGTAAGCCTTTCCTAATTCCTTCTGGCGCTGACAGCTGAGGCGTGGCCCAAGGTAGGCGAGGCCTGGCCAGCAGGCAGGGCAGGGACTTGGCTTTGATGAGCTGTGCCTTTGAACTGGGCTTTGCAAAGCCTTTCACCCCCTCCAGCTTGTAGCAGGCTCCCTGTGTACAGATAAAAAACTATCAAGCCTTACATTCTTGGAAGAGTAAGAACTGGCACTGGGTAGGGGTAGTTTGTTTATGTTCCATCACATTGGGTGTGGCATTTTGATAATCATCATACTCTGGGTTTATTTATTGCTTTTTCTTTGAAGAAGCAAAAGCTTTCTTTGAAGAAGCAAAAGCTTTTTCATCCCTTATTATCTCATTGACCCTTAAGTGTCTCCGAAGTCATTAAAGTTCAGTGCAGTATAATTATTTCCATTTGATAGTTGAATAAATGGAGGTGACATGATTCACTTTTAAGTTTAAACTGGTTTGGCGTCTGAGCTGGGACTTGAATTGTGCTTTCCTTATGTTACATTTCATTGATTCTTTTGAAGGGAAAAAGGGAGGGAAATCTTTTTTTTTTTTTTTTTTTGGAACTTGAAGGACCTAAAGATACCAGACCATTTGTGCTTTTGTGATTCCTAGATAGCCAATATGGTTAACATTTCTTGAGTGCTTATGTGCCGAAGGAAGGCTTTTTACTGTCCCCATTTTACAGATAATGAGCTAGGGGTAGGCGAGGCCCCAGGTTCTAAGCGTGGGCTCTTTCACCGCCATGCTTTAGTGGGGAGCAGCCGGCGGACCTCAGGGTCCCCAACACCCTGTTGCTGCCACCCTCCCTGGATCTGATGGGTTTTGGGTGCACTGGCGCTGTGTTTTTTCACACAGTACAGCTTTCACAGTCTGGTCTTTAACTTTGCCAGAAGCATTCTTCTAGCCAGGTGGAGGGTCATTACTTTAGAAAAAATAATCAGAGCTGAAAAAGCATATCCGTATTTGGAGAGCATGAAGTATTTAATGAGACTAGATGGGGAGAATAGGGACAGAGAATTGAGGTGGTTTGTGGATGGTGGAAATTCGTGTAATTCCTACCTAAGGGAAATCTTGTGCCCAGGCTTTTTTTCCTTTTCTTTTTTTTTTTTTTCTTTAAGCTGCTGTTTGAAATTGTAAACCTGGAGGCACTTGGTCTAAAATCGTGCAGTAGATAAGGCTCTCGGTTTCCACTTTAGATGACAAAGCTGAGAATCTGATTCCTCTTGGTCTCTAGCTTCTGCATGTAATGCAGAACTTTCTAGGGATGGTGGAGAGATTCTGCTGAAATCTGCCTAAAATCTTTTGGGCTTCCCCTTCCTCCATCTACCCCCTCTGTCCTTTCTGGTTCCACTTTTCAGATTTCAGCCCTATCCGTGTGGAGGTGGGTGGAGGGGACGGGAACAGTGTCCCTTCCCCCACGGGGCTCAGCCATACACGACTCGCTGTTTTCTTGGGGTGGGCTTTAGCTGTCCTTAAGGGCAGAGGCTTATCATCATCATCATCAAGCTGGGGAGGTAGGGGAAGCGGATGTGGCTCAAGCGGTTGAGTGCCTGCTTCCCACATGGGAGGTCCCAGGTTGGGTTCCAGGTGCCTCTTACAAACAACAAGCAAACCAATGAAAAAACCAACTTAGGGGAGCCGATGTGGCTCAGTGGTTGAGCACTGGCTTCCCACATACGAGGTCCTGGGTTCAATCCCCGGCCGCGGTACCTCGAAAAAAAAAAAAGAAAAAAAAGCTGGGGAGGGAGGACAGGGAGACTGTCACCCCAAACCCTGCAATTCATTGACTTTTGTCATTCATGAGTTTCACAGAGGAGAGGAAACTGCCACTGCTTAAAAAAGTAGAAAGTAGTGATAATCAGATAAAAAAAAAAAAAAAAAAGGAAGTACCTGGTGAAATGGGAAGAGGAGCAGGTAGGAGCCTCTGCCTTGGTGAGGACCACTGAGTCTTCTTCACTTTTCTGGCCCATTCCCATAGCAGGAAGGCACAAACATATGCTGGTGTGTGAGTGAAACTCAGGGAGGAAGGCTTTCGGCATCAGACCTGTCTCCTGGCATCTATTTAATTTTATACCCAGCAAAGAGTCGAAGGGTTGGGTCTGATGAACCCTGCGGAGAGAGGGAGAACACAGCCATGTGGTTAACTAGTAGATTCTACTGACTCACCCTTACTGCTTTAAAATAAATAATACAGTTGTAAATGGGCACCTGAAACTTTGGTTGATCTCAGCCTTGTGCCCTTTTCTCTGTTGTGATTGAAGTGGAGTATAGAGGTGCCTTGAGCCCCAGGAGACGTCTCCATTTCATAGTCTGGGGCTCTGGGAGAGGAGGTGGGGAGGCATCCAGGAAGCAGACCAGGAGGTGGAGAGGCGCCCCCCAAGCACCTTTCACTCCCGGTTCCAGGAGCAAACCTTCAGCAGACTACCCCCAGCCTCAAAAAGCGGCGTCAGGTGCGGATGTGGCTCAAGCAGTTGAGCGCCCACCTCCTGCATGGGAGGTCCCGGGTTTGGTTCCCGGTGCCTCCTGAAAAAAAAAACACAACAAAAACTAACGAAATAACCAACTCAGGGAAGCCGATGTGGCTCAGTGGTTGAGCACTGGCTTCGCACATATGAAGTCCCGGGTTCAATCTCCAGCCCCCGGTACCTCAAAAAAAAAAAAAAGCCGCCCTGCCAAGGCCCCAGATAACACTTGTCCCCACCTCCCCCTGCTTCCCCTCCTTCGCCACCAAAGCAGCCTTGTTGTCGAGGAGAGTTGTTGGGTCTGCAAGTGGAAAAGGGAGAGAAGTGGGGAGAGCAGCATGATGGCAATGATGATGATGGCAATCATGGCGGCGGACGTGGCGGTAGCCTGGGCGCCAGGCTCTGCTTAGGCGTTCACCTGGTCCTCACAGCGCCTCACAGGGCAGGTGCCGGTAGGCTCCCTGTTTCATGTGTGAGGAAACTGAGGCATAGAGAACGGAGTGACTTGCCAGGGATCTCAGAAAGAGGTGGAGTCAGAATTTGGGCATTTCGGAGCTGTGCTCTCCAGGACCAGTTTAAAGGCATCATCCGCCACCCCAGGGCACCCCTCCTCACATGCACCCCCAGTTTCACCTTTCCCCTCTTTACTCTTGGGCTGTCTCTGTCTAAAAAGTGAGGAAACCCTTCCCTCTTCCCCCTCCACTCCTCCTCCTTTTTTATGTGCCATGGGTTTCGGATTCCCAAGACCTAGGACTCGAGCAAATCCTATCATTGCGCCAGCTCAACTAATTTATAGAGTATCATAGTTATTATGTTTTTAAACAAGCTACCCTGGGGTCCTGACCACTATTTATAATTGGCAGATGGACTTTTGGAATAGAACCTGTTAATCCAGTTTGGTAAGGACTGGTCAGAGTCACTTCCCTTTTCCTTTTTCACAGGAAACTATTTTAACTAGTGACACACGTGTCAGTTTGTTTCCAAAACACATAGACTTTTCTCCAAACCAGCCTTGGAGAGGTAGGAAGAACATCATCCTCTGCCTTTGACATTGTAAGCACCTTCAGACAGATCGGTCCTGTGGACAATTACTCGGTAATAACTGTAGTAGCTACCACTTAGCAGTGTTAGTGTGAGCTAGGCCCCACGCACACAGCATTTCTAGTCTTCAGGTGGGTGTTATCTCCATTTTACAGTAAGGAAACAGAGAGCGTCAAGCCTATAAATGCAGTAAATTGCAGAAGCTGGATGGCTCCAAATCCAGCGTGTTTAATCACCTCACTGTAGGGTGAAATATCGAGGGACCAAGAGGAAGTGGAGAGGAGGAGGGAGAAGGTGGCTTGGGCAGGGGCAGCAGTTCACAAGATGCACCTTGAGGCAGTGCCGCTCTGGGGCTGGCGCCTCTCTCTGGGGAGGGGGGCGAGGAACCTACAAAGAAGCCGGGAGCCAGAGAAGGAACCAGGACTATTGGAACCCAAGAGCTTTAGGAGGTTTATTGTGTGACTACTGTGTAGAAGGCACATGCCAGATACTCGAGATGGTGTTGCCTGACATAGGTCCCATGTTTTCACGGGAGGCAGACACAAATGCAGAAAACTACCTTGTGCTGGGATAAGTGAATTAGCTGGTCAGGGAACCCTGAGCATGGAGTGAGAAACAAATTTCTACTCACTAGTAAAATATTGCTTCTTGGCTTGGTTTTGTTAACCTTGTGCACACATGATTGGGAATTCCTAGATCTCATTTACCACCTGTGGCAGTTGTTTCTGGAATGTTTGTGTTTTACAAACAGATCCCTTTGCAGCTTCCCTGAGGACCAGCCCTGGTGGACTCAGGTGCTAGAAAGGCTGGGGTCACCACCCTTTCTCGTGGCCTGCCCTTAGGCCCCTCACCTCTGCAGGCTTGGCCAGTCACTGCTTGCGAAGGGGTATGGGTGCTCCAGGGGTTGGGACCACCCTCCCTAGGGCACATACACCTGGGCTGTGCCCGTTCCCAGCAGTACTGGACATGGAGGTGCTTAATTGATGCTTTGAGATTAGATCACACCCTGTTACTTCCAAGGCTCCTTTCTAACCTAGGACCACGATGCTGTGACCTCAGAACCCGGTCTCAGCCTTGCAGAGGGTGTCAGCTGGCGTGCCCTCATCTCGCCACGTCCCCTCTCCCACTCCTCCATCACTTCCTAAGTATCCTTTCTTTGTTGTGTGCTGTATTTGGAAGCTGATGTATTGTAGAAAAAAGACCTAAGAGGACTTATTGCTGGATTTGCTTAGTGAGATACAGTTATTGCTTGTGTTTTCAGATTAATCAGGTCCGTTCAAATAGAAGTGTGTCTACTGGAAATGAGTTCGTCATTTTCTGACCTCTGCCCCTGCTGTATTAAGTGAGTTGACGACTTGACTTGGTAATAACATTTAGGACCCTTTCACGTGCTTTTAATGAAAAATACTCTCTGTCCTTGACCAGTGACCCTGGAGAAGAAGGGTGTCCCTTGCTTTAATGCAAACTTGATGCCTGGAAATTTGGTTTTACTACCCCCAAAATACAATAGTGTCCATATGTACTTCTTTGCTTTAAATTGAATTCTTGACATTAAAGGAATTTTGCAACGGAATTCTTCCTCTAGGAATTTCAAGTTTTACTTTGGTATGTGCAAGTCTTTCTGGCAGTCTAATCTTCTGCCATTGATGGGAATGTCTGCCTGTGGCTTAGCTGTCGTGCTCTTTCTGTCCCCCGCCACCCTGCCATCCTGCCACCCTGCACGCTCAGAGCCACAGGCGTTACCAGCCCTGTCTTTGGAGCCTCAGGGCTTGCTGGAGCCGGCTGGCGGTCAGGGTGTGTCCAGGCCGCGCCCGCTGGCTCAGCCTTTGCTCATGCTGTCTTCACTTGCATGCAGGAATCCTTGGGACCTTCTCTGTCAGGGATGCCTCACTCTGCTCCACATGCCGGCGCTTTCCGCTTACGCTTGTCTCCAGGCTCTCTGTGTAGGCCTTTATGAGATCCAAACGCTTGGGCCTAAGCAACAGGCAGGAAAATCCAGGGTCCAGGCCTAGTGTAGGCTGCTCCCTGATGGTAGAGGAAAGGAGGCCAAGGGATTTGGCTAAAAACCCTGGATGCTGGGATATGGGAAATGTGGGAAAGGAACTCATTTGTTGGGAGTCTGCTTTATAACTACACTTTATGACATTACCTCCTTTATTCCTCCCAACCACCTCTGGAAGTTGAGCATGTGACGTCCACCTGACAGGCTCAGTGAGGTTAGATGACTGAGGTCTCCCAGCTGCTGAAGCTGAGTTAGATTACGGCAGGCAGAACGTGCAGGGATTAAGAGCATGGATGCCAGAACCACACTGGACCGCTCAGCTTCCTAGAGTGTGTGACCTTGGGTGTGTCCTTAACATCTCCCGGCAGTCCTCAGCTTCCTCCTCTGCACAGTGGCACAACAGTCCTGCTTAGCCCGTATGGACGGAGGCACGGAGAACGCTGCCAGGCGTGCAGCAAGTGCCCGAGCGTTAGCCAGCAGCGCTATCGCTGACCCATGCTTACGGTGTTTGGAATGCAATACCGGGGCTTTGGCGTTCCTGCCATCCAGGGGTCAGTCTCCAGAGAGCACGTGTGGTCCCTGCAGAAGCAGGTTCTTTGCAGCGTTTGTGGAGGTTAGCATGACCAGGACCAGCTCCAAGGGGCCCATCGTGCCCACCTCACTGCCCCTCTCCTCAGTGGGCCAGATAGAAAGCTACTCTTTACCCCTCCTGACTTCTAACTGCCTTTCTTATCTAGACGAAAGGACCGTCAAAAGCCTGCCCCTCCCCAGCCCCTGCTGTCTATCTCCTTACTCGCTGCCTCATCTCCTGGTGCTCTGCAGACTTCCTGGACCCATTTCTTCAATCACTTACTACCTTCTGGGACCCACCCCCACAGGCCGCACTGTATTGGCTCCTAGGGCAGGGGGCAGGTGTAGGAAATGTAAGACCTTGTCTCTTCTCAAGAGGAACTTACTTGTGTCAGAAGATACAATGTGAATATACAAATGATTGAGTGAAGGGGTAAGAAGAGCTATGAGATTCCAGGATGGCCCAGACAGTGTGACCTCAGTGCTGGGGGAACCAGGACAGCCCCTAGTACTTTGTGAGAGCCTCTGAAGGGCGCCGCCAGCACCTAAGCCAGGTGGGTGTGGAGGACCCCTGCTTTCTCCCAGGACACGCAGCACAGGAGCCAGGGGCCTGGGGTTGAAGCCCGTGTCCTCATGGACCCCCGAGGACCTGTGAAGGCGGTGCAGTTGCAGCTGCCTGCTTGTAGTTGGTGGGGTTGTCTGGGTGAGCTGGTTATGGGCAAGGGCTTCGGGCTGATCGGGAGCACGCTGCGTTCCGGGGCAGCGAGGGGCCGTCCGCCAGAGCAGAGCTCAGTATTCACGGAGCACTGTGCCAGCGCTGTCTGGGCGTCAGGAGATGCCCTCTGGACTCTTACTGTAGCTGGGGAGACAGACACAAATAGACGATTTCAGGGCGGTGCGGTCAGAGCTGTGATGAGGCTAAGTATAGGGCGCTGTGGGAGGGGGAGCGGGAGCCACGGAATGTTCCCGGAGGAGAGGCCGCTGCAGCCAAGTCTTGAAAGATAGGTTTTCCAAAAGACAGAGGATAGTAAGAGCAAAGACCAGGCCTGGAGGCCTGTCTTGTTCACAGGAAGTTTATTCACCCGGCCTGAGGGATGTCAGGGTACCGAGTGAAACTTGTAGGTGGCACGGAGGCCACACCGGTGTCCAGCACCCGGAGGGCAGCCAGTGGTAGTTTAGTGGAGGCGGGAGAGAGGACAGTCAAGCTGGACCAGCCGTGGGAGGGCTTGGCAGGCTTTTTCTGTAAAGGTTCCGACAGTAAATGTTTTGGGCTTTGCAGCCCCTCTCGTCTGTGATGGAGTTCCTCACCTCTGTGGTCCTAGTGGACGATACACCAACAAATGGGTGTATCTGTGTTCCATTAAAGCTGTTATGGCCACAGAAATTTGAATATCCTGTACTTTTCACGTGTCATGAAATAGTCGTCTTTTTGCTTTATTTTCCAACTATTAAAAAAATGTAAAAAGCCTTCTTAGTTTGCAGGCTGGATGTGGCCCATGGGCTGTGGTTCGTTGACCCTTAAACCACAGTGATAATTCAGGGGTGACATGGCGGAGTTGCTGGAGCAGGGGGTCTGGAGCAGGGTGTGGGCAGTGGGAATAGAGAGGAAGGGTCCTTAAAGCCAGAGGCAAACGGGGTGGGTGGGGGGAAGGACGCTGATTACGTACAGGAGATAAGGAGAGGGAAGAGCCCCAGATAATTCCAGTCTCCAGTTTGGGTGCCTTCCCAGCCCCCTTTTGGCCAAGCTGGCCTTGTTTTCCATGTGCCAAAAACATGACTTGATGGTGTAGAAAAACCCAGAGACAGCTCCCGCCTCAGTTGCCCCTAGACTTCTGTTAGAGTTGTCATTTGCTCTCTCTTCTTCCTGTGGGGGACCCCACGCCATTCACCTTTCCTGCCTCAGCCTCCAGGTGCATAGGGTGGGAAGTGGCTCCTGCCCTAACTGGGGGAGCTTGCCCCCCAGCTATTGGGGCACAGGCAAAGGTCATTTTTTAGGTAACTTTATTTTGATATAATTTCACATTTTCAGAGAAGTTGCAGGAATAGTATTGGGAGTACCGCCTTCCCTACCTGTTGCCTGAATTGTTTACATTTTGCCCCATTTGCTTTATGATTCCCCTCTCCCCATATAGATGCGTGTTTTTTTTTTTCTGACCCATTTGTAAGTTGGAGGTATCGTGCCCCTTTACCCCTAAATCTTCAGCATGGATTTATCAGAAAAAAGGCAGTTGTCCAAAAGGAGAGCAGGGCTGAAGGATCACCTGCTCTCCTTTTGAAGCTCCCGTCATCTCCGGCCTCCTTCGTGGGGTAATCTCCTAAAGGAACAGCAGCCACAGGACCCAAGAGCTCAGTCACGGTGACAGACGCATTCTGTCTTCTAGCCTTCCTTCCTTCCACTGCATCTCAGTCTGGGATGAATCCCCTCCAGCCCCCAGACTTGATCTGGAAAGTAAAATGGAAATAAATTGGTGTTGTTTATTTTGAAATTAAATGGGAGTAAAAGGTATCCTGCTGTTTTTGAGTGAGAGCAAAAAGGGATTTTCTTTCTGTGACATAAAAAGGCTGAAACCTGAAATAGGAATGTGTCTAATGCCTATTCCGTATGAGTAGCCCTAGCTTGCGTAGTTCCTTGGAAACTGTGGGAAGAGGAATCTGGAAACGCTGCACTTGATGAGAAAGGAGTCAAAGGAAGGCTCTTTTCTCTAAGTAAAGTAGGTGACCCACCCTCCTTAGCTGAGATCTCTGTGGCCTCACGAAATGCTTGCTCTTTGCCTTCAGCCTGCGTCAAAAGCCTCTGTGACCAGAGCTTTCCCTTTTCAGTCGCTGCTGCCCTTCTAGGAGCCTGTTCTTGTGATCCAGGGCATCTGAAACCCCAGAGTCAAAAGCCCTCTAGGTGTCTTCCGTCTGCAAGGCCCCGTGTAGACATTAGGGTGGGGTTGGGCTGGTCACTGTATTAGCCAGCCAAAGGGGTGCTGATGCAAAGTGCCAGAATGCTGTTGGCTTTTGTAAAGGGTATTTATTTGGGGTAAAAGCTTATAGTTAGTTACAAGTCCCTAAGAGTCCAACTCAAGGTTACTTCCTCAACAAAGTCTGTTGTCACATGTTGAAACAAGATGGCGGGCGACGTCTGTGAGGTTCAGCTTTCCTCTTCCCTCTTTTTTTTTTTTTTAAAGATTTATTTATTT
>JAQZBX010113378.1:0-10109 GCA_029593785.1 Cabassous unicinctus | reverse complement strand
CATAATAATGAACTGATTTTGTAAAATCTTATAACTTGAAAGGGACAAATGGATCCTTTGAGGATGGGGCGGTAGAGATGAGAATTATGAAGTCTTTATTGTGTCTGTAAATTTATTTTGCAGGAAATACTAGTTATGTGTACACCCGACCCACTTTCAAACAAAAGGATAGGTCTAAGAAAGTGGCAATTATATTGTCAAAGGGTGGTCCTGGTTAATTCAAAATCCTTTGACCAACTGAGTTTCATCAGCTTGTAAAAGCTGTGGTTACTGAAATTCTCCAAGGCCTCTTTCAGCTATAGATCTCTACTGCTCACATCTGTGAATCTCAGGATGACAAAATGACGGTCTGGGGGACAGAGGAAGATGCTAAACAACATCATGTAGATGTAATCAGCAAAATCCAGATTGTGGAAAACCAATTCTACCTGAGAAACAACCTGAACTTGTCAATACACAAATTGAAAGAGAAAGGAGTGAAGAGAGAGACTTAGAAGGCTAGAGACAGAGACCCTACAGATTTAAAAAGACAAAGTATATATCAACAAATTCAACAGATGAATATGGCTTGATTCAAACCAACAAACTTTAACAGGAGAGAAGGATGGAGATGTCTGAAAACTGACTTTATATTTGATAAGGGATTATTGCCAATTTTTCAGTGAATGATAATGGCCATTATGGTTGTGTTTAGAGAAAAGAATCCTTCTTTTCTAGGTAAAGGTCTCCGGTTATAGAGAGGCAGTCCCTGGCTTATGTTCAGGAGAGGAGGCGTTCACTCTTCATTCCAGAGCTAGAGGTCAGGGGAGAAACAGTGGACAAGTTCACCCAACATCTAATCAAAGGTCCCACCTGCCTCTACACTAGAAGTTGGATACCCCAGATAAAAACAGTAAATTGGACTGACATTCCCAAACTCTACTTTTCCATTTACCTAACAATGTGTTCCTAAAAGTGAAATCAATGTTCCTAAAGGTTTGCACTGAATTTTAAATGCACCAAAATAATCCATGGTGGATCATTTTATAATCCATTAAGGCATGCCTCACTTAGGGGTAGAGGGATAAAAGAAATTAGTATCAAGGTATTTGAATACTCTTTAGGGTCCTTTTAAACCATACATGTTTACATAATACGTTTTGTGCTCCTCTCCTCCAAAAAACAAAAACAAGAGGTTATATTAGATACTATTATTGAGAAGAGTGATTTTTATCCCTCAAGTGTGTTAGGGCTGGAAAACTTTTGAGAACCTCTGATCCAGACTTTTCTTTAGGATATTTCCTCAAAGTGAATTATACCTTGTCCTTTCAAAACAGTCAGGATTTGTTTTAGAGCAAATGTGCTGGGATGAAATTCCTGAAAAGATAGAAATAACTTAAAAGAAAAACAAATGAAAAGCTCCATAAAGGCAAAGCATGACAGCACTGCTCTTTATGTCAATGTTCAATCTTGGTCTTGTCAACCAACAGAAGATAGGATTGTGTTTTCCTTTGGGAAGTTTAAAACAGGAATTTAAAGCCAATTGTCCATTTCTTGTGATAAAGATAAAATTCCCAGGGAATCTTTTACCCATAAGCCAATAAGATAAATTCATTCAGCCAGGACCAACTTGTGACTTGTGTAATTACAGATACATAAAGAATAAAAGAACTGATTTGTACATTTAGAACTGTTTATTATATATTTTATAAAAGTATGTATTTGTGGTGTTCCTTTTGAATGGTTTTATGTTTTCATTTTTCTTCTTCTCCTGGTATCTTAGATCACAGGTTAATCATGAGAGATCAAAGGCCCATACTTTCCCCCACTGAGTCTTTTCACAATGCACCTGGTGAAGGGGAAATAGAGAATTGCTATCTGTAAAGACCAGTAGCCCATTGGGCCTGTTTATGCCTAAAGACCATCCTTTTCAAGCCTCTCTCCTAGGAGGCTGCCCTTTTTGAATGTGAATTCTGATACTCTGTGCTACCTGGGAAGTTGGTATCAGTAGCTCAGTATCACAAGAAGGCCAGGGCTGGTATCATGCAAGACCATTATGCCAATGAACAAAGTCTATGGAAGCCATAACCCTCCCAAGGACAACCAAAGGCTGTAAAAGTCAAACTCTCAAAGTCTGCAGAGGAGGAGACAGTAGAAGAAATGGTACAGAATTCTGAGGTTGACCATAAGGCTGATTAAGTATGGGGGGAAAATGGGAGAATCTGCAGGTACTAATTAACTTAAGAACTGTGTTCCAAATTATATTAATCATCAGTAAAAATGTTTATTTACACAAATCTCAATTTCCTTGGAAAGTTCCTAAGTTAAATTTTTGAAGCTAAGCTTTGTTTCTCTGAGTGGCATAGTACTACCCAGGGGTGAAAGACTTGTACTTACAAACCTTTTTTGTTTTCTTTCAACAACAAATTTTTAAAAAAATTAATAATGGAAAGTCATTTAGAAGAATAAAACATTATTCCTCTAACACATATCTATATGATTCAAAAAAAAAGGGACAAATAACAAACCGACTGGTAAGTTTAATGCTAATTAATGCCTTAACTACAGGAAATTTCTAAGCCAATACCTAGAAATGCATAATATCTTATATTAACTCTAACTTTACAATGCTATGGAGAATAACAGGCCCCTAAAATACCCATGACAAACTCACAGCAATCAGGGCCCCCCAAATTCATCCTTCTCAAAATCAACAGGGATAAATTGCAAACAAGAAACTAACAAAAAGGCCATGACATTACTGCAATAAATTGTGATAAAAGAAGCTACTTTCTTTCAAAGTATAATAACTGTTGCCCCTTCTGCCTTTTTTCAGAAGCTGATTTCAGTTGTAAAACTAAACTGAAGTGGACGCAAGGACTCCGGATGTTTGTTAAAAAAATGACCCTTCAGCCAAAATTTGATCAAAATTTATCATTTTCTGATGTTGACAAAAGTCACTCTTCATGAAAGAATCACTGATTTATCCTAATTGTTTATGTGCTCCTAAGTGTGAGTAGATGGATGGGGAGACTGAAAGGGATAATGTGCCAAAAGAAAATTGATTAAATTAGCTTTAAAACACTTGGTCTCCTTCCCTCCCTCTCTCTTCTCTGAGCGAAGTTTAGAACCATTTTAAATGCCAAGGGAAATATTCTATTTAACAAAAGAATTATTTGAATTTGACTAAACATCAAAAATGAAAACATTTATTTGGAAGGATTGAGGAGGCTATGCTCCAGAGAAATTCATGGCAGCTAATTTTGCCTTTTGTAAGTTGAAAAAAAAGTTATTTCATTCAGAGCCTCGTAATATGTTGCATTGTGACCGGTATGTGGACGAAAATAGAAATCAGTCAGCAGTGAGTGTTTGCTGAGTATTCACAGGACTCGTAGAGTATTTTAAGAAGAAAACGATCATATTAGACTCTTGCTTGAAATTACAAGAGAGCTACACATTTCTATACAGAGTAATTAAAGAAAAACAAATGAAACCTAAAACTTGTTATGCAGAATCCGAAGCTCTCTCCCCACCTCCTGTGTGTGGAGTTAGGGGCAGGCAGAGTCATTATACACTCTTGCAAATGTGTGTTTTTTCACATTTATCACATGTCAAATGGGACCTATATTTTATTAGAATAGATACATCTTGGCTAATGCCACTGGGGCTGTGAAACAAATTATTTCAAAGAGAAATATCCCATGGGACCAACTTACCCCTGACCTTTACCCTTGACTAGCACAATTAACGTGGGGAGAATTTAGTTGTACTTTTTCAATGCCTGCCAGTAGCTCTGCTTCCCTCAAATAGCACTATTTGTACTACAATGAGGCAAGAATTACTTGTGCCCACAAAATATCTAAGAATCTTTTTCTCAAAAATATCCTTTTGAGCATTATTTGTGGGCACTGTCTAAATAGAGAGTTTTCAAAGACTTGGGAACCACTTGGAATTTTCTCCTAGAGACCACAAACACTGTGCCACAAATCATTTTCCTTCTAATATCAAAATGCGATTTTCCCACTAGGGGGGTTAAATCATCATTATCTACTTGAACAGACACAGAGCACCCTGCCATGTGGCACATACCGAGGAGTCTGACAGCAAAGCTTCATCCTGGTGGAGCTGGGCTGTTTGCCTTCATGTAGCTTGTGCTTCGAGAGGAAGCTCTAGAGCTACCAAAAGCAAATCACAGGGCTCGAGAACAAAGCCGGTGTGCATACCAAGTGTGGTTTTGTCCAGCCACGGCGGGCAAACATTACTGAACAATGTCTAGCATTGACATTTCCAGAAAGTTTGGGAAGTTTTGTTTATTTTTGGAGGGTTTTATTTTATGCCCATGAGTGGATTTTGACACAGAAAAGATCATCTGAAACAGCAATACAAACAGAAGAAATGAACTGCGAGTGAAAAAAGGCCAGCCCTTGTTATCAAGGGTAGTCCATGTAATACTCTAACTCTATCAGTGTCCTTTAAAATTCCAGTGAGCTTTTGGTCAGACCAATAATGCATCCTGTCTCCAGCAGCAGCACCAATGGAGGAGGTTTTTTTTCTTTTTCTTTTTCTTTTTTTTTTTTTACCAATGGAGGTTTTGAGGTTTTGAGGGGAGACAATGCTGCCTTTCTTGACATCAACTTCAAAAGACTGGACAACCTGTAGTTTTCTCTTAACAATTAGAATTTGGTTCCTTTAAGGGGTATTCAATGGTTTAAGCTTAGTTTACACCAAAGAGCCCCTTGGGGATTTTCCTTATTGAACACAAAGGAATGATGTGTCAGCACAAGCATTACTTATATATCTGTAAGAGGATGTTGACTCCCATGCAGGAAGTTGCTTGGGTTGTAGACTTACTTATATGTATTACAATAAATTAGCTCATCAAGTAAAAGTAAACTGTGCATTCAAGACATGAGATAGACGTTGAATGAAATAACCCCCAAATTTCTGAGAATAATCAGCTTAATTTCTTTCTTGCAAGTTTCACTTTGACCCTTGCTGATGGTCAAAAGGCAGTGGAAATCATTCTTTAAAGATGCAGAGTTCAAGATTTGAGTCTGAGGTATGTAATACAAGTATCTTTAAAAAAAAAAAAAAAAAGAACACTACTTGAGTGGCTCTTCTTGCAATCACTCCAGTGCAGAGAGCTAAGGAAAACAAACATTTACTTTCTTTCCAATTTGAAAATAACTAACCTGGAATTATAACCCATAATGGAAAGAATTATAATAAGTATATAATTCAATGCTATTGTAAAAGACCTGAACAGGACTTTCAAATATAAGATCATTCCGTAAATTGAGCTATACCAGGAGACTGAAGCAGCCCACAAAATCTACTTCATATCAGTGGAGATTTGTATGAGCATTGCAGCCTTACTATCCACATTCCTTGGAGAAAGTATGTAATCCAGAAGTCCTCTTG
The DNA here is from genome assembly GCA_029593785.1 of Cabassous unicinctus. NCBI lineage: Eukaryota > Metazoa > Chordata > Mammalia > Cingulata > Chlamyphoridae > Cabassous > Cabassous unicinctus. Next base: position 4,709 of record JAQZBX010113378.1, on the reverse strand, counting down.
ATTTAATCAACCCATCCTCAACTCCATCCACTTCCTCAGGGCAACCAGAGACAAATGGGGCTGAGGAATGTCAAGACTTAGAGAATTTTCTCATCCCTGGCCCCAAGAACTAACATTCTGGACAACCCACATATCTATATTAGTTATCTCTCAAAATGAAGTCTAAACATAGGAAGAAAGCCATTTAACTCGGAAGCGGTATAAGATGTCCTTTGAAATGCTTATGTAATAACTATGGTAGACTAGACTGATAAGCAAGAAACCACTTGGAATGTCCTTTTCAAAAGAATTGACATTAAAATATTCGTGTTTCATTTTTCAAAAATTAACTTTATTTTTATTTACTAAAACTGAAGTCAACAAATACTGCATTTTAATGTAACAAAAAGTTGTGACTGATGGTTACCATCTACATTTTAAAGGATTTCAACAACTATTTTAGTATAGTCAAAGACAACACTTGTATTTTACCATCTGTGAAATGTAAAATGTGCTATTTTAATACCTAGACTACATATCTTATAACTTCAAAGGTTTTAGCCAACACATGAGCCTTTACAGGTAAAAGCAAGAGTCCTTCTACACCGAAGGCAAATAAAATGTATTACTAGTAAAGTGCCACTAAATTAGACAATGCCATTTCAACTATTTCCTTTTTGGGGAGGGTGGGCAAGTGTTATTTTAAAGTTCATAGTAGTACATAACAAGTCATTTTCACCATTGTTTTATCATTTGCATTATTCTTTGTAACAAGCACTTAAGAATGCTTATTTATAGTAGGTATTAACCACATTAAAGAATCTTTCTCAAGAATCACCATAACTCTGACTTATAACAAGCTGTATAGTCATCATTGTATATAAGCTAATGTCCAGAGCTTTAAAAAAGAGCAAGTGGAATATATAAAGAACTATTGAATTCAATAATAAAAATATAAATAACCCAACTAAAAATGGGCAAAAGATCTGACTAGACAATTATCCAGAGAAGATATACAAATGGTTAATAAATAAATTTAAAGATGCTCAACATCATTAGCCATCAGGGAAATGCAAATCAAAACCACAAAAATACCACTTAACACCCACTAGGATGGCTATAATAAAAAAGTGAGAAATAGGAACCCTCATACTCTGCCTTTGGGAATGTAAAATGGGACATCTGCTTTGGAAAACAGTTTGGCAGCTCCCTGAATGGTTGAACAGAATCCACATGATCCAACAATCCAACAATTCCACTAGTAGATATATACCCAAGAGAAATGAAAATATACGTTCACATAAAAAACTGTACATGAATGTTCAAGCAACATTATTTAAGTAAAAACAACAACCCAAATGTCTTCCAACAGATGAATGGATGGATAAATAAAATGTGGTACCATCCATATAATGGAGTATTATTCAGCAAAAAAAAAAAAAAGAAAAGAAGTACTGATACATGCTACAACATGGATGAACCTTTAAAACATACTAAGGGAAAGAAGCCAGTAGCAAAGGCAAAGCATATAATTCCACTTATATGAAATATTCAGAAAAGGCAAACCTATAGAAATGGAAAGTAGATTAGTGGTTGCCTAGAAATGGGGGGCTGGTGGAATTGGGGGATGTGGTGATGGCTAAATCAGGTTTCCTTGTGGAGTAATTAAGATGTCCTAAAATTGATTATGGTGATGGATGCACAGCTCTGAATTACTAAAAGTCAAATATTAAATTGTACACTTTATTTAATTAATTAATTTATTTTTTTGATTAGGCCAGTAATTTATTAAAGAATGGTGAGAAGAGAAATGCGAGAAAATAACAGACCATGGGTCCCAGGTAGAAAGGAAAGGGCTGAAAAGTGATAAAGAGGGCTGATTTACAGATTACAATTTCCCATTATAGGTTATAAATGCCCAAGTTTTACTTCCATGGCCATCATGGCAGGGAAAAACGGTGAGAGCAGGGTGCAGAGGGCAGAAACAGGGCAGGGACAGGCACAGGGACAGGGCCGATTTGCTTTCCCCCTTGCCTTTTAAACAATTAATTATTCCACCACTTTGCTAATGGCATGGTAGGAGTCCCAGCTGTTTGCTGTTTTGATTGATTACCCCACCCATCAATTCCCCAGGAGGGCCCAATGATAAGTCCCTAGAGAATATCCAGGGCTTCCCCTGGCTTTTGGAGGAAATCTCTTTCTGAATGGTATTTCTTGCAAGAATCTTCCAGCAGCCATCTTGGGGGTATTGATGTCCACGTGAACTTCTTGACAGGTTCCAGATCCATCTATTGATTCCTTACCTAGCCTGCTTCAAAACTGTGGTGCTCCATATGGTAAAATATTATGGTAGCACAGGGGGAGCAAATGTAGTTCAGTGGTTGAGTGCCTGCCTCCCACGTACAAGGTCCTGGGTTCAATCCCTGGTAGCTCATGTTGGTCCACGCAGGGGTCACATGGCAAGAGCAGGGTGCAGAAGCCACGAGGGCCCCAAGCACAGCAGCAGGATACGGAGCAAGGGGGGTGGTGGCAGGAGGGCAATAGGGGTCAGGAACAGGAGCAGAAGGGGCTAAATTGTACACTTTAAATGGGTAAATCGTGTATGAAAATTATATCTCAATAAAGCTGTTAAAAAGTGCAATTTTGAAATACGTTAAAGTCAAGTCTACCAATATCAATACCAAGAAATAATTTTAGGGACTTCATATAAATAAAGGAACCTCTCTTTTTATACAAAATACGTCTCTACCATTCTAAGTAACAAGGAAAGGTTAGTGGTGAATGGTAAAGATGGGCAGCAAGTGTGTTTCTAGCAGTTCAAAGTATGACATGCATTGCTATAAATGTATCTTTCATATAAGAAAACATACTTATGTGATGAATACAGTACTTTTCAGGCATTTGGCCTCACTAGGTAGTTAACATTTAGATGTTTATTTAATGGGAAATTATATAGTGACTTCAGGCCATATTCCCACATAACATCTGTGTTCTGTAAGCAAAACCCACATGTTCTCTGCTAAAATGAAATAATGATGTCATATGCTCAATTCAAAGTGAAAAAAATTAAAAGCTAATAGATTGAATTCTCTCAATTTTAAGATTTTCCACCATGAATTTTTATTAAGCCTTTATTGCCTATCACTTACTCTAGCAGATAAAAGGCTTGAAAACTATGAAATATTATACTTAAATGATATTAGAAAATTTGAAGTTGTTATTCATGCTTGGATTTGATAGCTTATACTGTTAATGGAAATATGTGTATAGTTTTGCTCCTTATACTGTCTAAAAGCCACATTTTCTCACAGTGTTCCTATTTTACAGTACAGAATTTAATATGCAAGTATTTTTAATGTACCCCAAAATGCACTATTATTCAATCTGTTATCCCTAAGTATGTTTGAGAACTATTAATATTGTTGTCTGGCTCTAAAATGATCCATGTCAAAGGAATGCGTTTTGATATATCATTAAGCATAGGGTCCCAAGATAAGGCTACCAAATTCTATTCTAAAATGAAAAAATGATGGCAAGATTCTCACACAGAAGCTACTAATGTTTCCATTTTTCCTTAAATACCTAGTTTGTAGTTAAGGTACGCTGATATTAGGGAATTTTTTTTTTTTTTGTATATGTTGCTGTGTTACAATTTGGGAAAAATTTGCAATATACTTTCAGGAAGTTAGCTTTCAAATAATGAAACTTCAGCTTTTAGCACAAACAGCCCTGTGAACAATGTATTCAAATATGGCTCAACTAGAAATTAGTTGAGAAATCTAAAGTACAAAAACAGATTCTGGAAAAGTTGTAAATTTTTTAAAAAAAGTTACAAATATTAGAGGCACTACCAGACTATGGTATTTTTCAAAGTTGGAAGGACATTGGAAAAAAATAACAAATATACAAAGCTTTGTATGCACTTACAATTACACACACTCATATATTGTGCTATGGTGAAAAATTGTGTCCCCAAATATCATAGCATAAACATTTTAATTCAGCATCCCCTACTAAAGACCTATTATGGACATTATACTGAGCGAAACAAGCAAGACACAAAAGGACAAATACTGTATGATTGCATTACTATGAACCAAATATATTGTGTAACATATTGTAGGATTCAAAAAAAAAATTTATATGTATCCAGTACATTTAATTGAGAAATGTATGTTTTATTTAACTGTATTTTCTTTTTAGTTTTTAATTGTTTATATTTTCAATTATTAAATGTATAAAATAAAGTTTAAAAAAAAAAAGACCTATTATGCTCTGGCTGTGGGAGAGTTTTAGTAATTAGTATAAAGTTGGTACAGAAGCTTGTACCATAAATGGAAACAGAGTAACAGAAGTCAAGAGCATTGGCTGGCAACAATTTCTTCATAGGACTGACAGTTCTTGTTGGGGAGGGGGGAGATGGAAGAAACATAAAATATGTTAAAAATCATCTTAAAATATTAAGATACAAACACATGTCATTTTTTTTTATAGGGTCCTTTGCTTTTAGAAATGAAATGACCTATCTGGCATTTCCTTCAAAATAATTTAATGGTTGGAGCAGGATGTGGGTAGGGGAGGGATATCATAGATGAAACAAGATTGTGTGTGTATGTGGGGCGGGGGGAGGTGTATATGCATTTTTTAAATTATTTTTATTTTTTATGGTACTGACAAATCCTGGTAATATGGATGCCATTTTAACAGGCTGGCTCAAGGAGGCTGGCAAT
>JAQZBX010113377.1:0-10111 GCA_029593785.1 Cabassous unicinctus | reverse complement strand
GCTTTTAACCTAATAAATTTCCATTTAAAAAGCCAAACCATTTCTGGTATATTGCTCCCAGCAGCTTTTGGCAAACTAAAACACCCTCTAGGGGGGGAAGCGGGTATGGCTCAATCGATAGAGCTCCCGTTTACCATATGGGAGGCCCCGGGTTGCAAATGGACACAACAAAACACAAGCAGCAAGGGGGGGGGGGATAAATAAATAAATAAATAAATCTTTAAAAAAATAAAAAATAAAAAATAAAACACCCTCTAAGAACTGTTTTAGCTGCATCCCACATATTTTGATATGTTGTGTTTTCATTATAATTTAGCTCAAAATATTTCTAATTTTCATGTGATTTTTTTTCTTTGAATTAATTAGGCAGCTGTTGTTTAATTTCAAATATTTGTAGTTGTCTATATCATTTTTGTTAATTCTAATTTAATTCTTTTGAAATCAGAGAACATAGTCTGTATGTTTTCAATCTTTTAAATTTATTTAAACTTGTTTTATGGCTTAAAATATGGTCCATCTTGGCATTTATCTACCGGCATTTAAAAAAAATGGGTAATCTGCAGTTGTTAGCTGTGGTGTTCTATAAATACCAATTAGATCAAGGAGGTTAAAGTGGTTTTCAAATCTTCTCTATATTTACTGATTCTATTTGTTCTATTAATTTCTGAGAAGGGGATGTTAAACTCTCCTATGTTTGTGTAACTGCCTGTTTATCCCCTTAATTTGTCAAATTTTGCTTCATGTATGTTGAGGCTCTGTTATTAGGCATATGTATATTTACAGTTTGTTTTGTCTTCATGATAAATTGTCTTTTGTCATTATGAAATGTCACTATTAATTTCTGATTATGCTCTTTAACTTAAAGTCTGTTTCATCTGATATTAGCATAACTACTCTGGACTTCTTATGTTTTACCAATTGCATATCTTTTTCCACCCATTTTCTTTCAACTTCTCTGTGTCCTAAGGTGAAGATGTTGTAGACAGCCTCTAGTTGGGTCTTACTTTTTTTAGCCATTCTAATAATCTCTGCCTTTTAATTGGAATGTTTAGACCATTAACATTAATTGTAATTATTGATATGTTTGGATTTTAAGTCCACCATTTTATTATTTGTTTTTTATTTGTTCTCCCAGTTTGTTGGGTTTTTTTTTTTTCTTTATTTTTCCTTGACTATTTTTTTTTGTATTTCCTTCTAACTTATTTATTGCCTTTTTAGATAAATGATCTAAATAATAGATAAATTATCTATTGCTTTGTATACCTCTCTATACAACATATGCCACTAACTTTTTATAGTTTAAGTCACAATTTCATATAAAATGTAGAAACCTTGCCACGATATAGGTACTTTTGCTCTCTCCCCTGTTTTCAGTTCCTTGGCTACTCAAGCATATACCATGCAATGGGACTTTATTAGTTCATGGTTTTGAGGATGGGGGAAAAAGTCCAAATCAAGGCATTATCAAGGGGATGCTTTCTTACCAAAGACTTGCATTCAGGGGCTGGCTACCAGTGATCCTTAGTTCTGGGGCTCCTCTGTCACATAGCAATGTACGTGGTGACCTCTCCTGGCCTCTCCCTTCTCTTCCAGGTTCTGTTGATGTCTTAGTTTGCCACAGGGATATTATGCAAAGTACAAGAAAATGGTTGGCTTTCATAATGGGAATTTTATTAGGGGAAAATCTTACAGTTCCAGTCTGTGAAATATCCAAGTCAAGGCACCATCAGAGATGCTTTCTCACCAAAGTCATCTATTAGTGATCCTGGCATCCTGTCACATGGTGAGGCATCATGATAGCTGATCTCTACTGAGGATTCTGCCTTCCCTCTGGGCTCACTGTCTCCTGGGGCCTAGCTGTGGGCAATCAGACATATGGCTTGTCTCTTTACGGGCCTCCTCTCTCAGCCTCAGCTGCTCTGCTGTCCTCCTGAGCCCAGCTGTGGGTGTTTATCTTCAAGAACTATAGCTCATCTAGTCAGCCTTGAGTTGCTCCGTGGGCCCAGTGCCTCAGGGGCTTCTTTCTGTGCCTCTGTGCTCTGCTAATTCCAGACTTCAGGAGCTTTCTCAGTCCTCTCTCTCACATGAGAGGATCAAAATGGCAGCTTCCTTTCTCTGTGTGTGATTTTCTTTCTGCGTTCTCAGTTTATATAAAATCAAGCAAGAGAGCAGAGACTTAACCTGAGTCATGCCTCACTGAGGCAGTCCAAACAAAAGCTCTAATGTGATCTAATTGAAAGTGATCTAATCAAAGTGAATCTAATGCAATCAAAAGGTACCTTACCCACAGGAATGGATTAGTTTAAGAACATAATCTTTTAGGATTCAAAAAAAAAACTTTAAACTGTCACAGTTGACCTTCAGCTTCTTGCTTCCCATGACATTCTCACTGTCTGAATTTTATCCGGCTGATAAATGACTCTAGTAATAGGATTAAGACCCATCGTGGGCCACACATTAACTGAAGTAACCTCATCAAAGGATCCTACTTACAATGGGTTCACAACCACAGGAATAGATTAAATTTAAGAACATGTTTTTCTGAGGTACATACAGTTCCAAATCACCATACCCCCAATCCTTTATGCTGCAGATGGCATATGAATTACATATAGAGACATTAAACACTCCACAAGTCCATCTTATAATTTTTGCTTTAAACAGTAATATATATATTTTTAAACTTAAGAGAAAATATAGTCTTTTACATTTACCCAGATATTTATTACTTCCAGTGGAAATGGAATTATAATTCCACTCTTTCCTGAAGACCCAAGTTTTCCTCTGGGATAATTCTCCTTCAGCTTGAAGACATTTCTTTAGCATTTCTTGTAGTTAATTTAAAGTCTGCTGATGACAAATTCTCTTATTTTTCCTTTATCTGAAAATGCTTTCATTTCATCATTGCTGAAAATATTTTTACTGGATATAGAATTGTGGTTTGATAGTTTGGAGGGTTTTTTTTAGCACTATGAAGATATTGCTCCACCATTCAGCCTTCATACTCTCTGATGAGAAGTCTGCAGTCATTTGAATTGTTGTTTCCTTGTATGTAATGTGTCATTTCTGTTTGATGCATCAAAGATTTTCTCTGTCTTTGGTTTTCAGCAATTTGATAATGATACGTCTGGGTATGATTTTCTTTGTATTTATCATGTTTAGAGTTTCTGGAATCTGTAACTTTATGGTTTCCACCAAATTTGGAAAGACTTTTGTTACTATTTCTTCAAATACTTTTTCTAACCCATTTTCTCTCTCTCTTCGTCTCTGGGACTCCAGTTTCCTCTATCGTAGACTTCATGTTTTTCACAAATCTGGGATTCTTTTTGTTTTTTTAAATCTTCTTTTGGATAATGTCTATTGATCTACCTTCAGGTTCACCAATTTCTTTCCTCTTTTATCTCCATAATAAGCCCATCTAGTGAAATTTTTGTATAATTTCAATCTTTTTAAATTTATTGAGACCTATCTTGTGACTCAACATATGGTCTATCCTGGAGAAGGATCCACGATCACTTGAAAAGAATGTATATCCTGCTGTTTTGGGGTGTAATGCTCTTTAAATGTCTGTTAGGTATAGTTCATTTATAATATTATTCAAGCTCTCTGTTTCTTTATCTTCTGTCCAGATTTTCTATCCAATACTGGGTGTGATGTATTGAAGTTTCCAACTATTATTGTAGAGACATCTATTTCTCCCTTCACCTTTGCCAGTGTGTGCCTCATGTATCTTGGGGCACCCAAGTTAGGTGCATAAATATTTATTATAGTTATTTCTTATTGGTGAATTGCTCCTTTATTAATATATAATGACCTTCTTCATCCCTTATAACAGTTTTGCATTTAAAAATATTTTGTCTGATGTTAGTATAGCTATTTCAGCTCTTTTTTGCTTACTATTTGCATGGGATATCTTTTTCCAACCTTTCACTTTCAACCTGGCTGTGTCCTTACATTGGAGGTAGGTCTCTTGTAGACAGCATATAGATGGCCAATATTTTTTTTAATCCATTCTACCAGCCTATGTCCTTTAATTGGGGAGTTCAAGCCATTAACATTCAATGTTATTACTGTAAAGGCATTACTAACTTCATCCATTTTGGCCTTTGGCTTTCTGTTGTCATTTCTTACTCTTGCCTGTCTTTTTACCCTTTAATTTACCCTTCCTAATAATCTTCATTTCTACATGCTTCTCCAAATTCTTGCCCTTGTTTTTTCCTTTCAGGCTGCAGGACTCCCTTTAGTATCTCTTGTAATTCTGGTCTTTTGGTAACATACACTCTCAGTTTCTGTTTGTCTGTGAAGAGTTTAAACTCACCTTTTTTTTGAAGGGCAGTTTTTCCAGATACAGAATTCTTGGCTGGCAGTTTTTCTCTTTCAGTGCCTTAAATACATCATATCACTTTCTTCTTGCCTCCACGGTTTCTGATGAAAGGTTGGCATTTAATCTTATTGAGATTCCTTTGTGTATTAGTCAGTCAAAAGGGGTACTGATGCAAAGTACCAGAAACCTGTTGGCTTTTATAAAGGGTATTTATTTGGGTTAGAAGCTTACAGTCACAAAGTCCTAAAGAGTCCAACTTAAGGTACCATAAGAGGTACTTTCTCACCCAAAGTCTGTTGCCATAAGTTAACCCAAGATGGCAGGTGATGTCTGTGAGGGTTCAGCCTTCCTTCTTCCTCTTCAGGCTCCATGGTCCCAGTTTCTTCTGATTTCAATTGTAGGCCAGCATATGGCTCATCTCTCTCCCCAGGACTCATTTCTTTCTGGGCTTAGCTGCTCTGTTCTCTTTACAAGGTCAGCTGTAGACTATCAGGCTCATCTCTCTTCTCAGAGCCTCTGCTGTGTCTAATGAGCTGTCTCTCTTCCTCCATGTATCTTCTCTGTGTCTCTACTTCCATGTTAGAGTCTGTTTTATCAGCCTGTCGAGGGGGCTGGGACTCAATGCTGAGTTGCACTCTGGTGATGTGATTGAATAAAAGCCCTAATCTTAACATAATTTAATCAGAGGTCTCAGCTGAATCTAAGAGTTATCACACCCAGAGGAACAGACCAGTTTACAAACATAATCTCTCTTTTTGGAATTCATAAATAATATCAAACTGCCACACCTTGTATGTGATGTTTTGTTTTTCTCTTGCTGCTTTCAGAATCCTCTCTTTATCTCTGATATTTGTCATTCTGAATAGTATGTGTCTTAGAATAAGTCTATTTGGATTTATTCTATTTGGGATACATTGTCCTTCTTGGATATTGAAATTTATGTCTTTCATAAGGGTTAGGAAGTTTTTGGTCATTATTTCCTCAAATATTGGCCCCTTTTCCATTCTCTTCTCCTTCTGGGACACTAATAATGTGTATGTTTGTGCATTTCACATTGTCATTCACTTCTCTGAGACCTTGTTCCATTTTTTTCTCCTTCTCTTCTCCTGTCTTTTCCAGTTCAGATATTCTGTCCTCGAAATCACTAATTCTGTCTTCAAGTGATTAAAATTGCTGTTATGTATTTTTAATCCATCCATCATGTCTTTCATTCCCATAAGCTCTGTTGCTTTTCTTTGTCGGCTTTTGTTCTTTTGCTCACCCAGTGTCTTCTTAATATCTTTTACTTCTTTAGTCATACTTTCCTTCAACTCTTTGAATTGATTAAGGAGATTTGTGTGATTATCATTGATTAGTTGTCATATCCTGTACCTTGTCAGGATATTTGGTTTATTCCTTTGGCAGGGCCATCTCTTCCTGTTTCCTAGTCTGGCTTGTCATTTTTTGCTGATGTCTAGTCATCTGAATATGTTGGTAAATTTACTCTGATGGTCAATTTCTCTCTCTTGCCTAGTTGTTTTTTGCTTTTTGTTTTTTTTTTCCCACAGCTCTTCTTTGATTTTTGGTTCAACTTATTCTAAGTCTTTAAAACTGCCCAGCTTAAGTTATCAAAATTGGGCTAGGGACTCACTAATGGGGTACAGATTTTCTCCCAGGGGGCTAAAGAGAGACCTAAAAGCAGTTTTTCTCCTTGCAATTTCCTGGCTGGCCAGCAGATGGTGCTCATAGGTGAACCTGTCCACAGAAGTTTTCTTTCAACCTCCACTTTCCAGTGTTTCTGGTCTGGCCAGAGCCGAGATTCAAAGTGGGCTGTACTGGCCAAATTCACTGAAGAGGATCTCTCCAATTCACCCTCCCTCTTTCCATGTAACAGCTGACAGAGAGGAAGATGCCAGTTCCCCTCTCAGTTGGCTGCAGGGAGCCAGGGGTTTTATCCAGGCTTACTGTCTTGATGGCGGGGGGTGGGAGCCCTTCCCAGCCATGCAGGGGTTTGGTAACTTATGTTTGTTGTTTCAGGTTCCTTGCCTCTCTGTCCTTCGCCCTCCTGGGTGAAGGACAGAGACCTACTGTCTTGGTCTGTTAACCCCCAAAGAAGGTCCCTCAGACATCTTTTGGTTTTTTCTCCATAGTTTTTGTGAGAGAGTTGAGCTCTGCCTGCCTACTCTGTTGCCATCTTCCCAGGACTACCCCATCTAGTGAAATTTTTATTTCAGATATTTTCATTCTAAAATGTCCGCCTAGTTATTTTTAATATTTTCTAGTTATCTACTGAGATTTTCTGCTTCTTCATTCACCTCAAGTGTATTTCCCTTTACCTCATTGGACATAGTTACAACATGTGATTTAAAGTTTCTACTGATAATTCCAATACCTGAGACCCTTGGGTTTGGCATTTGCTGATTGTATTTTCCCTTGAGAATGGTTTATATTCTTTATATGTCAAATAATTTTGGACTTTATCTTAGAGATTGTGAATGTTATATAGACTCTGGGTTCTGTTTTATTGCTCTAAAGAATGTTAATTTTTTTTTTAGTAGTCCATTAACCTGGCTAATTTAAAACTTTAAGTTCCATTTAGCTTTCTGTAGATAGTAGTCCAATTCTCAGTTCAATTTTGTAAGCCTCTACTGTGCTGCTTTGAGTTTGATTTGCACCTGACTGGTTGAGAGATTTGCCTGAGTCTTGTACAGGAATAGTACACAAAATCAAGGTTCCATTTTTCTGGTTCTTTCCCCTCCAGAATTTCTGGCTCACTCGTCAGCAGCCAATTGTATTTGTCATAACTCTTTTCCCTTATTCCTCTGGTGAGAAAGTCAGTGGGCTTTCTGTGGAATTTAAGACATCCACTCCATGCCTTTTTACCATTTAATCCCACCCTCAAGACAAAGATATGAAAATATGGAAAAAGTCTATCTGGCCACTTCTCCAAGTTCTGGCTCTCCTCTATAGTTTTCCTGCTTTTGTAAATTCTTCAGAATCATTACATAATGATTTTTCATATTTTGTCCAGAGTTTATAATTGTTTCAGGGGAAATGTGGACTATAGACAGCTTACACTACCCTACCAGAAGCAGAATCCTGAAATTTCCTTTGAGGCAAATCAAATGAAAATAATGCTTAGACATTATGATTTATTTTGTGTAATTGTGATTAGTATAGTTATCATAATTGTAATCCCTATTTTCACAAATTTATTAAATCAGAATGAGGGACATGTTTTAGTTATCTATTGTTGTATAACAAATTACCTCCAATATTACACAAACATTTTTATCTCATGCAGTTTCTGAGAGTCAAGAATCCAGGAGTGGCTTAGGTGAATGGTTCTGACTCATGTTTTCTCATGAGGTTTCAGTCAAGAACTCTGGGGCTGCAGTCATCTGAAGGCTTAACTGGGACTGGAGGATCCACTTCAAAGATGGCTTACTCACATGGCTGTTGGCAAGAGGCCTCATTTACTCACCACATGGGCTTCTACATAAAGCTTCTTGAGTATCCTCATGTCATGGCAGCTAGCTTCCTCAGAACCCGCAATCAAAGAGAAAGAGCAAAGAAGAAGCCTCAATACTTTTTCTAATCTAGTCTCACAAGTCAAACAATGCCCTTTCTGCCACATTCTATTTGTTAGAAGAAAGTCACTAGGTGTTTTAGTCTGCTAGGCTGCCAAAATGCAATATACCAGAAATGGGTTGGCTTTTACAATGGGGATTTATTAGGTTATAAGCTTACAATTTCGAGGCTGAGAAAAATGTCCAAATCAAGGCATCATCAGGCAATACTTTCTCTCCAAAGACCAGCTGCTGGCAATCCTGGACTCCTCTTTCATATGGCAAGGCAAATGGCAACATCTGCTAGTCTCTCCATTCTCTTCTGTGTTTTGTTGCTTTCAGCTTCTGGCTTCCTCTGGCTTTCTCTCTGCTCCTGTGGCTTTCTCTCTGTGCTTCTGTGGGTTTCTCTCTGTATTCCTCCCGTTTATAAAGGACTCCAGTAAGAGGCTGAAGACCCACCCTGGGCCACACCCTACTGAAGTAACCTAATCAAGAGAAGTTCCCACCTATAATAGGTTTACACTCACAGGAATGGATTAGCTCTAAGGACATAATTTCCTGGGGTCCATAAAAACCTCAAACAAAAGGGAATTAGGTCCATCTTTTGAAGGGAAAATAGCACAGAAGTCCTGAAGTCAAATAAGTATGACACAGCCTTCATTTGCCTCTGTGTTTGGACTCTGGTCTGATTATAATTTATTCATGTGACTATAAGATGAACTTTTGTTCATATGTGTATTGAGCTTTATTATACTGAGAATATACTTCACCTTAGGACTCAGTTCAAATGACATTCCATCTAACTATGCTTTTCATCTCCAAATTGAAAGTTATCTTTCACTCTTCTCTCTTTTCTTGTACCTATGCTTTCTAACCTGGATTTGGTTACAGGAGCACATCTTTTCTCCCCTACTAGATTGCAAGGCCTTTATAGGTAGGATCTTCTCTTATAAGACCATTTCTTATAAGTAAACCTTATACTTCATAGATACTAGTTTAATGAATGAATGAAAACATTCTAGCAAATTTAATATTTGTTGTAAACAAATAAAAGTAGTGTCCTGGTTTTCTGACTGCAATCACAAATACCATAAAATGAGTTTACTTCAAGAAAGGGAATGTATTGGCTCATGGCTTTGAGGCTAGGAGAAGACCAAATCAAGGAGTCAGCAAGGCAATGCTTTCTGCCCAAAGACTGTGGCATTCATGGCAATGGGTGGAGGAGCTGCAGGCAATCCTTGCGTCCTTGGCTTTTCCATCACATGGCAATGCACATGGCAGCATCTACTCCTTTATCTTCTGGGTTCTATTGAGTTCAAGCTGCTTCTTCTAGTGGCTTTCTCTTCATAAATCCAGTAATGGGATTAAGTTCCAACCTCATTCAGCTGGGCCACACCTTAATTTAAAATGCCTTCCAAAAGTTTTATTTATAATGGGTTCATACCCACAAGTGTTTTTTCCCCTGGGGTACATAATTCAACCTACCACAAGTAATATCATATAAAAAATGTTTAAATCAATAACTTTTTACTACCCTATATAATAATGTAATAAAATAGCAATAATGTTCATGGTGTAGGTGGATAAAATAGCATCAATTTACTTAACTATCTAAAAAGGGAACCTGAATTTACATCTACTTACTTCATGGTAAGAAGAAAATGTTGATATTCTAAAGGAAATTATATACCAAGCACAGACTGTCTCAAACCAATTTAGCTGATATTTACAGAAGACCTATATATAATAGCCATTAGAGTAAGTGGGCAGAGAGTACATAAATAACTTAAGTAACATAGAATTTCTGCTCTCCAAGAACTCACATTCTTAAAGAAAACACACATGTGTGTAGAATAAAAGGCAGGGTAAGATGGGGATCATAAGTAATTTAAAACAGTAAATATCAAGTGGAATGGAAATCCAAAAGAGGGACAGATGACAAATGTTTATGTATAACAAGAAAGGCAAAAACACTTTAGGAGACTCTGGATTCGGTGATTTCATTTCCTATGCACTTCTAAATTTGAAGTCCTAAGGTAATGGCCCAGGCAGGATGGGATCAGTATTTTCCATCCTCTTGAGTCTGCCATTCTGTATCTGCCCCAGGTGTACTCTCTACCAACATGAAATAGGATGAACATGCCAGCCCCACCTGGTCATCTGGGGTGCACACACCTTCCTGTCCTCATCCATTGGTAAAATTGTTAAAAAACCAATTTTCCCCTTACTAGAGGTAGAG
>JAQZBX010113376.1:0-10112 GCA_029593785.1 Cabassous unicinctus | reverse complement strand
CTTCCCTCTTAGGCCCCTAAGGAGCTTCTCAGGCTGCTGGTGTTCATCAATCAATCACCCTGCAGCCTGCCCTCTGCAGGTGCTGTAGCAGGATTTAGCGAGTAAAATAAGGAAGAAAGAAAGAAAGAAAAAAAAAAGGAACCTTTAAAAAATAAAAAATAACAGATCCAAGAAAACTTAAAACAAAAAAAATGTCTATATGTTCCCTGTCATAAGGCATCATCTGGGTGCCTGATAACCCAGTGGATCACTTTCTGGATCACATCTCTAATGAGACCCAGGAATTGAACCAGCAGCCTCATATATGCAAGGTGGGAACTCCTCCACTGAGATAAACTGGCTCCACAGGTTAATTAGGCTTCAGAAAGCCTATCTGGCTCTATCCACCCCCTTTCCCTCAGGCATGTTAGACTTCTCCCAGTTTGTCAGAGCCCTGCTTATTAGGCCTGTCTCCACCTCCTCTCTAATCTAGTTCCTCTCTCTCCCAGGGATGCTGGGTATGACAGCCTTCCTGAGCAGATACCCCTTCCTCTCTCCTCATTGGGTTGGGGTTCCTTCCAAGATTCAAAGGGGGCTCAGCTGGGCAAACTCACCACAAAGAAACCATTCTCCACTCTCTGTCAGACTTCTCTTCCTCCCAGGGAACACTTTCTCCCACTCCATTAGTAGCAGCAAGCCAGGGGCTCCACCAAGGCTACTTGCCCTAGGATAGAGTATATGTGCCCTTTCCAGCCACAGGGGCAAGCAACTCTCAGTTTTCCTTTGACATCTTTATCTTTCCAGTTCCCTCCTGGGTGACACAGAGCACTTTCCCATTCTATATATATCCAAAGCAGGTCCCTCAGATAGGTCCTTGCCTTTTCTTTTCTTTTTTATTTATTTTATATATATATATATATATATAAAGATAGTTAGATTACATAAATGTTGCATTAAACACCCCCCCCCGCCCCCACTCCCTATACCTCCCACATTTTCCCATATAAACAACATCCTTCATTAGTGTGGTACATTCATTGCAATTGATAAATGCATTTTGGGGCATTGCCACTGAGCATGGATTATAGTTTACATTGTAGTTTACACTCTCTCCCACACAAATCTGTAGGTTATGGGAAGATATATAATGGCCTATATCTGTCGTTACAATGTCATACAGGACGATACCCAAGTCCTGAAAATGTCCCCGTATTACATCTGTTTTTTCCTCTCCTTGCCCTCAGAGTCTCCAGTGGCCACTGCCTCCACATCAGTGTTGTAATTTCTTCCATTGCTAGAGTCACAATATGTCTATAGTAGAATACCAGTAAGTCCACTCTAGTCCATAGTTCATTCCCCAACTCTGAGGATTCTGGGATGGTGATGTCCACTCTACCTCTAATTGAGAGGGGGCTTCGATCCCATACAGCGGATGGAAAGGACTCTTTTGCTTGCAGTTGTAGGCTCTCTCTGTTCCTTGGTATGGTGGTTGTTAATCCTTACCTCCTTGTTAGTTGTCCTGGATGAGTCCAATGAACTAGGGAGTAGTTGTTGCCACTCCACTGAGGCTCAGGGCCCAGCTGGCATATGGACAGCCCAAAGATTTAAGTCTCTTGGACATACACCTACCAACTCCTGTACCACCTATAGGTTCAAATAGAAGGGACAGATGAGCCATATGTAGGGAAGCCATAACTGAATCCAACTCTGTCACATTCAGGAGCACAAATTGCAAAGTAGGGCCCACTTTGCCTTTTTTCTGCTCTTTTTTGTGAGAGAGTTGGGCTCTGCCTACGTACTTCAATGCCATTTCCCCAAAAGTCTTCCACTATAATTATATTAATATTGTATTGGACATGATAATTGATTTCTTTAAAATTTTATAACATTTAAATTTTGTTGTAGAATAATAATTCCAAACTTTTTTGGCCTCAGTTCTATATTTAAATGGGTTCAATAATCACCACCAGTCTTTTCATATAATGACTTGCACATTCCTGTGTTACTTTTTTTGATGATTCTCTTGGTTGACTTAATTCCATTATCAAAAAATTTCATAGGTCTTCCATATGTGCTCTAGTCCGTGAGTTCTTGCAGATCTGAAAACCTCTCATTTTCACCTTTATAGATGAATGACAACTTGGCTGGGTATAATATTCTTTGGACTGACATTTCCCCCTCCAAAATCTGTAGATTTTGCTTTATTTCCTTACGGCACTGAAGGTTGCTGAGACAGCCTCATTCTCCCCTCTGAAAGATTACTTTTATCATCTGTATAGATACCCACAGGATTCTTTCTTTTTCCTTAAATTTTACAAGCTTTACCAGCTTAAATAATCATGTTGAACATTCTTATTGAATTTTTTCTTTGAAAATCACTATGGCCCTAGCTACATATTCAGGCCTCCCTTAATTTCAAGCTGGGATGCTGTGGCTATAGAGTAATAGTATTCATGTCTCTTGCTCTGTTAGAAATCCAGTATTGGTAAACACTGTCCTTTTGAGAAATATCTAGCCAAAAGGATGTGAAATAACTTCTAGGATATTTTGTTAATTGAAAAAGGTGCAAAAGACCTCTTGTGGAAATAACAATGGAACTAGAAATCATATATGTATCTGCTTATTTTTGCAAAATGAAACACAGCAAGACTAAATCAGAAATTAATGATATTAATTATTTATGGGGAAGGCCAAAAGTGGAAGGGATAAGAAAAGAAGTATTTAGTTTTGACCATGGAATCATATTAGTGTTTTACATATGCAAAATATAAAATTATATCAACAAGAATGGGGGTATCTAAAACTGAATTAAAAGAGAAACAAGTGAATACATCTGTATTTCGAATGAAGGGAATAGAAAATCTTCCCAAGAACTTTTTGAACAAAGTAATTTGGCTAGCTACCCTTAGCCTAAAGAAAATTAAAGCTACAAATATTTTTTGAACTATTTTGGTAGGCTTATTTTTTTTTTTAGCAGTATGAGTATGGAAATTCTGAAACTATTTTTGGTATATTATAGGATTATACAGATAAATAAATACACTGACGTTGTTGGGAGTCCCAGTTTTCACAGAACGAGGAAATGCAAGAAGGAACCCTGTAGGATTACAATTAAGGTCTCAGTATGGATGAATGATTTCTTATAGGTATAAACACACACATACTTTCTCTAGTTTTGTCCAACTTATGCTCAAAACCTGTGTTCTAAATGCCATTCCCCAATAAAAGGAAGATGTCACATGTAAAGTGTGAAGTGGTACATAGTGAATCTATCCATTGTGGTTCTTGTAGACTAACATAAGATCTTCTCCAACTCTTCCAGCTCATAACTCTGACATTGTAAACACATGAGACACATCAAATGCAACCAGGGATCTGTCTCACCACACTCCCTACCATGTCATTCACTGGGCTCCCCTCCCAGGATGCAATTCTACCTCTGGAGTCACTCCCTCTTCCCTCCCTTCAGCCATTTTTTTTTTCACTTGTGGTCCCTAAACCAGCCTTGAAGAAGGAGTCTTGATAGTGATGAGAAAGAAGAGGTAATGAAACTACTTAAAATGGTAGCAACCATTAAATAGAAAGGTGGCCTCTGAATGTGTTTTCTTTTTTAGGTTGGTGAGACTTTGTTTTTCTGCACTGAGGTTAGTCAGTGGTGGACCAAAGAATCTGCTTTCAGAGGGTTGGGCTCTTAAAAAGTTCAAGAACACATCTAAATACATCTCCAATATTAATGATTGCCAAGATTCTGGAAATAGGTTGTAATTTCCAGTTTTGGTGGTATTAAGAGTTTCAGTCTTTTTCTGTCTTCATTGGCAGGGATATTAGCCAGATGCCATTTTAAACGGAAGGTTGCTTTAATCCTTTTTAAAGAGGTCGTTAATCTTCATTTATTATTTCTTTATTGTATTCTCTGCATACTAGACACGGCCATGTTTAGTTTGGCTTGCAAACTTTCCTGGCTTTGCTAATGCTCCCAGTAAATTACCTAAGTGCTGTTCACTTTTAGGCAAATCCATTTTTTTCTCCCTAGGATAATGCAAACTAGAGAAGTGTGTTATTCTACTCTCCGACACAACTTGCCTAGCCATTCCACTTCCCAACATCCTGAGGAAAGCTCAAATATCTCTTTGCACCCTAGGGTGGACAAATACCCTTTCTAGCTCTTTCTTCACTTTGCTCTATTTTCCTAGGCACTAAATGAGTCTGCTGGAGTTGAATTATTCTCAAGGCAATAGGAGAAAGCTGCTGAAAGGTAGTTGCTGTCACTCTCTCGATCCTCTAATCTCATCATTTCTTCATGGCCTCCTGCACACTGGGGGTCATGGAGCAGCCTTCCACACCTGCAGGAGTTATTTTTGCAACTCTTCCCCAGGGCCCTCAACACCAGAGTTGGGCCTTTTCTTAGCTTCCTGCTGCTAAAAGCCAAACAGAGGGAAGTGAGAGAGCATCATTTATAAAAGCCTCTTTAGAGGCAGATTGGGAGTGAGTGTCTAGAAGACATTTATCTCTGGAGGAAAACAATCTCTCAAAGCACATACCGTGGCTTCCAACATGGTTAGGTTTACAGGTAAACATGGTTTAACTCTAACCTTCAGCCAGCACGGCTCCAGCCAGACTTTCATTTCCCATTCCTCAGACATGAGCATTGATGCCTGCTCTGTGGCCAGTACACATTTCTCTAGTGAGAAGGGAGGGCTGAGCTCATAGTCATTTGAATCAAGAGAGAAGGACAATGTGTGGGAAGAGGGGGGAGCAGTAGAAAAGAAAAGCCTGAAACTATTATCAGTACTGCGTGCCCTTCAGCCTCACCACATTCCTAATAGATTTTTCCACTTCACTTTCCATCATTTCTTCCTTGATTCTCCACATCATGACCCCACTTGCAGCTATCACAGGGAATGGAGAAGGTGACATAGGATATAAAATTATGTTGCTCTGATATATTTCCTCCATTTAGGCAAAATAGTAACCCTCATCTCCAGCAGTCATGACAAACCCCAGGATTGAGAAAGCCTTGCTGTTTCCACAAGCAGCTCTTATAATAGATTTCAAGGAATTGTGAATATGTTCTTTAATCCCCACAGGATATTGTTTTCAGTTAAGACACTAGTGTACCATTATCACATCAAATTTAAAAAACATCCCAGGTGTTAATTGGATCTTGATTGGTAACCCCAATTCCATCATTTTGTTCTTTGCATTACTCATAGGGCCAAGTCCTTAGTGAATTTCTCCAGAATTTGTGTTATTTTTCTTCCCACTAAACACCACCATAACTTTTATACATCTTCCTTCACAGATGACAGAAAAGATGGCAAAATATTTTGGGTTATTTTTCAAAATACAAAATGTTTTTGCAAAACCATGATGGGTAAAATAGTAACATAGCACAATTTGTTTTTAAAAATATCACCCCAAAATCCTTATAAGAAAAATAAGGAACTGAAAATATGGAAGAAAGGAACATGTGCATTGTCATGAATACAAAACAATCAGTCCTACCTTATACAAAAACCTAAAAAATTTGCCAAGGTGTACATAATTTTAAAGTCAATAGAAAAAAGGATTATGAGAACAAATTCTCCAGCTCACAAGCAGAGAACATGGCAGTGAATTTGGTTATAGGAATAAAATATTCCTCTACCTGGAATGTCTTCCCCCAACCCAATAACTTCCTGTATAAACTTCCCACTCTTCAATTCTTGCTGAAACAGCACCAGCTGTGTAAAGTCAAGCTTTTCATCTCCTATTGTCCTGCCAGGCACACCTATATCACTCTTTCTGTGTGTTTTCCATATCTATTTTAGATAGCACTCATCAATTTGCCCTGTAATTATTTCCCTAACTAGATTATAAAGTTTTTATCTCAAGTAAGTGGCATATAGATTGTTCTAGTTTGAGTCTTTTGTGGACCCCAAGAAAGACATGTTCTTAAAGTGAACCCATTCCTATGCCTGTAAACTCATTGTAGATGGAAACTTTTGATGAGATTCAGTTAAGGGAACTTTGATTAGATCACTTTTGAATAGATTGCTTCCATTAACGGGCTTTGGTTAGATTGTGGGACACAGGGTGGGAGGGTCTTAATCTTACTGGAGTCCTTTATAAACGGACGACTAAAAAGCTGCAGACAGAGGGGAAAAAACTGGAAACAGAGACGAGAGAAACCCAGAGAGGCTGAGAGTGAAGGCTCATGAAGCACAAGCTTAAACAATGAGGCCCGGAGGAGAGGAGAGAGATGAGTGGACACTGCCATGTGCCTCACCACCCTCAGCTGAGCTCCGGGGGAATGTGTGCCTGGAGGGGAAGGCAGAGATGAGCAGAGCCTCCATTGTGTCTTGCCACGTGGTAGAAGTCTAGGATTGCCAGCAGCTGAGCTATGATGAGACAGCATCTCTGATAGTGCCTTGATTTGGACATTTTCACAGCCTCAGAACTGTGAGCTTTTAACCAGATAAATTCTTATTGCAAAAGCCAATCCATTTCTGGCATATTGCTCCCAGCAGCTTTTAACAAACTAAAACATAGTTTGATTCATTTAATGAAAGGATGAAGTCTTATCTAAAAATCAGAAAAAGTTTACTTGCCTGCCCAACCCATGTTACAAGATTGAGTAGTTGGAGAAATAAAATCAATGAAGTTTGTGGCTCCCCTCAATAGCTGATATTTGATATGAAAAACTGCATTAAATACATTTTACTTAGGATGGAACCCAGCATCGGTGACAGGGCCAGCTAGATAATTTGTAGGATCCAATGCAATGAAAATGTGGGGCCCATTGTTCACACTGCAGGAAAAAAAGTTCTATTAAGGATATTAAAATATTAAGCTCTTTCCTTTCCTCACTCTATTTGTTATGCTATTTTTTATTTGCTATTTAATATCATTTGAAGACAAATTTAAAATTTTCATTATTAGCGTGAATTTTACTGTTCATCTTCATACTGTACATTGCCAGTTTTAAATGCTAAAGAGCATTTAGCTCATATGTGGAAGCACCAAAATCATGCAATTCATATTTTGTAACTCATAAATGCATGTGTTTTATTACTACCAGATTGTTGGAAACACTGAACGAAACTAACTCCATTGTTTTTCTTGTACTGTCTTGCATACATTCTACCAACATGCTCTTCAATTTATTAATAAGTAAGGAAGAACTAAAAGGGAAAACAACAAACAAGAGACTGTCCATGGCCCCAACTTAGGCTTACATGTAACACGCTTACCTTGTACTCACTTTGAGTCTCGCTGAGCTCCCATGCTTTGTGGGTCCACTGGAATTCTGAACTCACGGATCACTGTGTACCCTATATATAAATAAGTATATTTAAAAAACCAAAGATATGTGCATTGCCTGTTTCACTTCTGTGTATGTTCCATTGTCCCATTGGGCTTCATTTACAAAACACAAGATCAAAGATAAAATTATTAAGAACCTCAAGATGGTGCCAACAGAGCATTCAACCAAGCACAGGCCCTTCTATGTGCAAGGTCCTTGGTGACTACAGAAATCTTACACCCACGAAGACAATGGTTGATTATCAGTTTATGTTTCATACAATATGAGCTCATGACTTGGAGTCATGACAGCACCATGCTGACTTCCCACATTTCTATTAAATCAGACTTTCAAACTATCTCCTCATATTCACTTTCAGGTGAACTCACACTGAACTTCTTCCAGATTGCTACAGATAGGGACTGAGAGGTGTTTGGGCTATGCTGAGTGTATTCCCGGTTCCAAAGTTCTCTATACCCTTAACAGCCTGCCTTGCTAAGCAGAACATTCTGCAGCAGGGTGTAGTGATAAGGAATGCACACCACATGAAACCCATGGCTGGGTTTCTGCCTGCCTAAACCCTGTTGAATTCTCATCGTGAGCAGTGGTTTGCAAGCCCCAAGTTGTTAAGCACAGTTATGGAAGAAATCTGGAGGTGGAAACCTTGTCAATCACCGACAACAGGGCTTACTCTGCTGATAATAGAACTACTGTGGCTGCCTAAGAAAGATTACTGTTAGCATTTTGGAAAAGGCAGCAAAATGACCTTTCTTTATGAGAGCCAAAGACCCAAAGAGCCTGACAGTTTTGCTGATGGATTTTTTTTTCTTTCTTTCCGCACCTGGGATTTAAGAGGCACTAAAGCACTTTTAAGCCAAAGGAGCTATCCTCATCTCCATGGAGCTTTTCACATTATGTTCTACCACTTAGCAATTAATTAGATTATGACTGATTATTATTTACTTTTCCTGTCACTTCATTCTACCCAATAGAAGCGTACACCATTCTCCCAAAGAGTGTTTCTATTTATTAACACGCTCCTTTTCATTTTCAGTGAATGTTAGATTTCAACAAAACATGATGAATACAAAGTAATACCAGCATTAATGTCAGTGAAAAGTAAAAGTCAAAATAACTAAAGGATTATTTTTCCCTTCTTGCAAAAATTATCCCAAAATGGATGGCTGATTTTTGTGTCACTTTCATTTAGGTATAATTTTTATACAATAAAATTCACCAATTTAAATCATATGTTGCAGTGAGTTTGACAAGTGTATACCACCACAACAAACATGATACAGAAAATTTCCATCACTTTACCTATCCTACACCCCTTTAGAGTATATATTGTCCCCTCATACCCAGCGCCTGGCAACAAATGGTCTGATTTCTAGCACTATAGTTTTGTCTTTTCAAGAAATTCATATAAATGGAGTCATATAATATATATTCCTTTGTGTTTGGCTTCTTTCGATGGCAAAATGCTTTAGATATTCATTCATGTTATTACATGAATTCTTTTTTAACGAGTGTTATCTCTTGTATGCCTATATCATAATTTGTTTATTCACTTACCTGTTGATGGAAATTTGTTTCCAGTTTTAAAAATTGCTATTCACTTCCTTATACTCATTTGTGTGAGTGTGTAGGTAAGTTTTTATTGCTTATGGGTAAAAACCAAGGAGGGGAATTGCTGGGTGATGTGGTGAGTGTATATTTAACATTATAAGAAATGGCAAAATTGTTTCCCAAAGCAGCTGTGTCATTTTTCATTCCCAACTGCAATGTATGAGATTTTTCCACATCTTACCAACCTTTGGCATTATCAGTCTTTTAGATTTTAGCCATTCTAGTGGGTGAGTAGAGGTATCTCACTGTGGTTTTCATTTGCATTTTCCTAATGATTAATGATGTTGATCAGTCTTTTATGTGATAATTGGACATCTGTATATCATCTTTGGTGAAATGTCTGTTCAAATTGGTCTAGTGCTTTTAGTGGCTTGGGCTTTATTATGGAGTTGCAAGAGTATATATATATATATATATATATATACACACATATATACACATACATACACACGCTCATACATACTGAATATCTTTTATCAAATATATGTTTTACAAATATTTTCTCCCAGTCAGTGACTTGACATTTTGTTTTTGTAATACTGTCTTTTGAAGAGCAAACATTTATAATTTGGATATGTTTTAATTTATCCATTTTTTTCTTTTGTATCTCATACTTTTTATCTTCAATTTAAGAAATCTTTGCCTGCCTAACACAGGATCACTAATATTTTCTCCTCTGCTTGTTTTCTTTAATAAGTTCTATACACCTAGCTCTTACATTTAGGTCCTTGATTAATTTTTAAAATTTCTGTATATCATGTGAAGTAAAGGGCCTGTGGTGGTTTGAAGCTGTATATACCCCAGAAAAACATGTTCCTAAGCCTAATCCATTCCTGTGGGTGTGAATCCATTGGAAGTAGGACCTTTTGATGAGGTTACTTCAGTTAGGGTTTGTGGCCCACCTCAATCAGGATGGTTCTTAATCCTATTACTGGCATTCTTTATATGTAGAATAGGGAGAGAAAGCCCCAGGAAGCAAGAAGCTGAACATCAATGGATCCCATAAATGAAGGAAGAGACTAGGAGACACTGCCCTTTGCCTTGCCATGTAGCAAGCTAAGGACCGAGAATCCCTGGCAGCCAGCCCCAGAATGCCACAGTCTTCAGGAAGAAAGCATTGCCTTGATGACGTCTTGATTTAGACTTTTCCCAATTTCAAACTGTGAATGAATAAATTCCCATTGTTTAACCTGACCCATTTCTAGTATTTGTTTGAACA
>JAQZBX010113375.1:0-10115 GCA_029593785.1 Cabassous unicinctus | reverse complement strand
TTTTTTTTTAACAGACAGTTTTCATGGGACTTAAGTGGCTTGACCAGAGGGACACAAAAACCCCACTGGGAACATATGACTTGAATCCTCTTGAAATCAAGATTTACATGCAGCTCTTTTGTTTCAAGTAGAGGCAAAGCTTGCCTCTGTGTAAATAAGAAACCAGAGCTGGTTGTACTTGGATATATCTTGGAACTCCAGTGCTTACGTGAATTCTGTTTCTCTTATTGCACGTTATCCTTTGCCTTAAAAGAAAAGCTTTATCTCATAAGGTTCTGTGGAATCTTGTGAGTCCTTTCAAATATACAAATTCATAAAATCTTTGCAGGTGTTGACTTAATTACAAATATTTTTAGGATTATGGGTTAAAATTAAGAGGTGAAAGAGGATGAATTTACATACCTTTATATCTTTATTACCTTGCACAAGTTTTCTTTTGCATTGCCTGATCCAGTGAGCACAGGTATGGGGCTAAATTTATGTATTCCCAAAGACAGTGGTACTGATACATAAATACAATATCCATTCAATTAAATTTGAAAGTATGTATTCCAAAGATATTTTAAGATGGGTCATAACTTTAGCCATGTAGCCCATTTAAGTATAACTGTGAATGTGGCCCAAGTACCAATGACAATGATAATCCTGATATTTTTTCCAATCAAATTGTAACCTATTTGTCTGAAAATGTATCCAAAGATAATGATAACAATGTTGCTCATATATCTAACCATGTTGAGGTGGAAAATACAATGATGGGGAGAAAGTTATAATCAAAATTGTAATAAATGACAACAGTGGGTTTTAAAGCAAAGAGAAAGGCACCCATATATATGTGATGATACCAAGAAGGAGTGCAGTTATGCTATTTCCATTACCACTCTAGAAAAAGCCATCTCTCTCTGATATGTTGCTGATTAAACTTCACTCTGAAAATAATCTGCAGAACTGTTTATTCCATAGAAAAAAAAGTTGTATCCCTGAAGATTTCCAAGCTCTGCCTAAAATATCAATATGGCTTATTTGGAGATAAGAGATGTAGTTCATTGAATATTCAATTTATGATCAGACAGCTATGGCTTAATTAGGGATTTGATTTTACAGATCATGAGCTATATTTAAAATCTGCTTATTTTTCAGATGACTTGTGATAACCACTAGAAAAATAATACAGGGCATAGAATGTTGAAGAGCAGATCTTCTGTGTTGCCACAAATCAAGATCATATGTTGCTAAACTGTCTGTATACTAGGAAGCATATTACTATTAGCTGCCAAGTATGGCAGAGCTTGATTTGCTCCATAGAATGCACCATAGGTGAAAAGAGCAGGTATACATTTAAATAATGTAGAAATGGAACCAAGAGATAGCTTTGCAGTTGATGAACTTAGGCATGATGAACTTAGTGTCCCATTAATACTGATATTGCTCCTCTGTAGATAGACAAAGGACATTTATGGAAAGCCTTATGGAACACCCAGATGGAGCTCTCTTGAGTGTAGAGCATGTTCAATCTTTATGCTCCAGGAGCATGCAATATCTGGAGGGAAAATTTCATCAAATTGTACAAACCATGAAGCTCTAACTGCAACAAAATAGCTGGCAATTTAATCAACACTGATCCCAACCTTCTAGATATCCTGCAAAGGTTTTAGATGCTTATCATGAGGTACTGAGACAATTCAAAATGTTAATCCAGAGGGTTTATCCAGATGAAAAAGACTTGGTCACCCAAACAGAAACACTAGCAAGAAGATTTGCTCAAGAAGCATTGAAAAGCTAGCATATACTGGAATTCATAATTGTCACCCTCTAGCGTAAGAGTGTATCATTTTCTTTTGTAGTGCCTTAAATCTTAGGTAAAGGGAAAAAATGAAGTGTATAAATTATGGTTTATATACTTCAGTTTGTGAATGTGTTACACTGAAGTAGAAAGAGGCTTAAATTGATTTGATTTGGAAGGATTGTTAGTTATTTTCCATTCTACATTATTTGAGAACCTAGATAATTGCAAAAGTAATACTGACAAGTCCTCTCCTGATCACATAAATTTTGGTAATGATGAAGTTAAAGCATTAGTAAGGATAAAGTTTGTTTTCTTGTGGTAAAAAGTGAATACTGGGGGTGCAAATTGGGCTCAAGTAGGAAGCAAGTTGAGTGCTTGCTTCCCACATGGGAAATCCCAGTTAGGTTCCTCATGCTTCCTAACACACACACACACACACACACACACACACACACACACACACACACAAAACCAATAAGAAGCAAAACAAATTGAAAACTCCAACTCAGGGGAGCCAATGCGATTCAGTGGTTGAGCACTGGCTTCCCACATATGAGGTCCTGGGTTCAATCTTATATCCACAGCTTCTGGTACCTAAAAAAAAAAAATCGTAAAATCTTCATGGTTTAATATATGCAATTATAATTTCAGATTTAATTCAAGCATGATCTGATTTCTAATCCAGAGCTTTAATCATAATGTTATTGTAGTTAATCAATAACATATGTTCTGTGATATATACACACTGGATGGGAGAGGAAGGGCTGACTCAGATCAGGTCTGGATTGTTTAGTAACTTTCTATCACGAGGGGAAGGCAGGCTTTACTCCTCAGACAGCTCCGATGTTCAGTAGCTGAAGAGGAAAGAGTGTAGAGAGAAAATAACATCTTCTAATCTCCTCTTATCTTTGATACTTCTGCTGGAAACCTGTCTAAGCATGATCGAGGTATCTTTGATTTTGTAATTTCTTTTTGGCTGCAAGATGGAATGATATCTAAGCAGAAGATTCAACTTCTGAATAAGGACAGCATATACATGAATGGGCCATACAAGCAATCTAGATTAATTACATCTAAAAGGAATGAAATAGGATATGATTCCCAATTCTTCCATTTTCTAATCATATAACTTTCTGAATGACAATTAACTTATCAGGGCCTGTTAAAGAATCTTAAATATTATTATTAGCAGACATACAAAGCTAGCACATGAAAACAGTAAGATAGCGTATTTTGCATAGAAATTACTTAGAATATATTTTCTGAATTAAATTGAGAGAAATATTTTCATGACTGACATACTTATTACTGCAACACTATCAATAATTTTGTTTTTTACTTCTGACCAACCTATGTCATCTTAGGTAAGCATCTCAATTATTCTGTCTGTTTCCTCTTCAGAAGAGTACAAGGTTGCAAAATAAATAGGTGTACAGGGAAAGAAGATAAGAATGACTTCATTCTTCATGTCATAACCAATGAGAGGGAGGAGACAGTGGGACCCCATGTGAAAGAAAAATTTGTGAATGAAAAAATTGTCAAGCTATAATATACATACAACAAGGATATCATTAAAAACAGAAAATACAGACGTTTTCACTCATAAAAACTAACAGAATTAATTGTCAGCATACTCACAATACAACATAGAAAAGGAGGCATGGGAGGCGGTGCTGCTGGCGGAGCTGCTGGAGCTCTCAGCCTTCTACGGCGTCACGGCGGGTCTGGTGCTGTTCTTGAACCAGACGCCGTAGGAGTCTGGGAGGGCGCGCAGGCCAGCCAGGCACTGCTCTTCATGGGCATCACCTACCTTGTGTCGCGCTGGTCGGGATCTGCTGGCCCCTGAGACCCGCGCTTTTCCTCAACTGGTCGGCGCCCTCGCCCCGCGGCTACGCCCCCTGGCCCCTGCCGCGCGTTACTGGGCGCGGCCACATTCGCGGCGCTGGTGCTCATGGACTTGGACGTGGGCACCGTCAAGGCCAACATGGACGTCCAGAAGCCACCAGGAGGTTTTTCAATTGGTTTTACTAGAGCATCAATTTGAGAGCTATCATTTCACAGGGAGGCAGCGCATACATTCAGCAGAACGTAATCTTCTTCATTGGCTACCTCATTCCCACTGTCTGCATTGGCTTCTCCTTCATAGTCTTCCTCTGTGAGAAGAGCTTTTCATCACCAAACCTCCCTGACAGCAGTGCGTTCACTGACGTGGTCAAGATTCTGGCCTATTCTTGCCGTCCACGGAGGCGAATCCGAGATCGCTGGAGCAGTGGTGAAGGCATTGGAGCCTTCCAGCAAACTTCTAAACAAGGTCTGTTTGGTTCATGTAAGATGTCTCCTGTAGGGCCATTTACAGAAGAGAAAGTGGAAGATGTGAAAGCCCTTGTCAAGATTATCCCTGTGTTCTTGGCTTTGATTCCTAAGTGGACAGTGTATTTTCAAATGCAGACAGTATATGTTTTTACAGAGTTTTCATTTGAGAATTCCAGAAATTTCAAGTATTACACCCAGTCCTCATAAGTTTCCAGCAGCCTTACTGACCATATTCGACTCAATGCATATCCTTCTGATGATCCCGTTAAAGGATAAGCTGGTTGATCTCATCCTGCGGAGGCACGGCTTACTGCCGTCATCCTTGAAGAAGATGGCTGACGGAATGTACTTGGTAATGTGCTCGGCCTTTGCTGCAGGAATTTTGGAAAGCAAAAAGCCTGACCTCGTTAAAAAGAAAACCATCAATCAGACCATCGGGAATGTGGTTTATCATGCTGCTGATCTGCTGATTTGGTGGCAGATTCCACAGTATGTGCTCATTGGGGTCAGTGAGATATTGGCAAGTAGAGCAGGTCTGGAATTTGCATACTTGGCCACCCCCAAGTCCACGCAGAGTGCCATCATGGGTTTGTTCTTCTTCTCGGGCATCGGGTCCTTCGTGGTCTCGGGGCTTTTGGCCCTGGTGTCTGTCAGCATCATTGGCTGGATGAGCAGCCACACAGAATTTGGTAATACTAATGGCTGTTATTTGAACTATTACTATTTTTTTTCTGGCTGCTATTCAAGGAGCTACCCTTCTGCTTTTCCTCATTGTTTCTGTGAAATATGACAGCCAGCAATCAAGAGCAAATGGAATGCCTGCCGGTGGGAGGACCTGACATTTATGAAGTCGGGAGAAGGTTGATTATACTGTGACATCGATAAATTCGGTGACGTCAGTGCACTGAGAAAGAGGGAAGGTATTTAAGTTACCATGAGACTTTTGGCTTTCTTAAAACTTGCATGTTACCTGAATTAGTTCATGATTTTCTTCTTAGCAAATAAACTAGGAAAGTGCCTTCTTGCTGCTTAGGAGGTAATGCTGTGCCCTTGTGAGGAGAAACACAGGTTTTTGTTAAAAAGTAAAAGCATGTGACTCATGGCCCATCTCAAGCTACAAAACAACAAAAAAGGGTATTTTTTTACCTTACATAGTAAGTGTTTAAGTATTCTGTTTTGGGTCTGGCTGAGACTAAAGGCTGATGATCATTGGGGGTTGTAAGGAAAATGTTATTTTGCAATGAAGTAGCTGGTATAATTGGAAGTGTTAAATATGAACTTGAACTATGTGACTAGGCATCAGATTTTATATTATTTTACATATATATGGGGGTTCCAGTTTTATTCAACTATTATGTATTTTTGGTGTAACCTAAAAAAAGAAAAGGATGAAGAAACCGGAACAGATCATAAAGCTCCTGTGGGAAAGCTTCAAGTGAGCCAATATTTTCATAATGTGATTTCATAAGGAGACAAAAGACAAAAAGATTCAAAAAGAATATTGGGAATATTTAATGGTTATTGCTTCCCAAATCAGATGAAAGTCATGATTCAACACATCTATGAAGCTTATCAATCTCCAGGCAGTCAAAAGCCAAACTGCTCAACACATGCAAGTGATCCTCAATAAGAGTAATTGTTTATCTCTCATTAGAATCAATGGGATCCAGAAGGGAGCAGAATAGCATAGTTAAAATGAGATGAAAATAAATAAGCAAAAAATTATCAGCCAAGAAGTCTATATTTGGAAAAATAATCTTTCAGTAATGAATGATAAATTAAGAACACTCCAATAAACAAAAGCTGAGGATTTCTTTATTAGAAGATATGCAACAATAGAAGCACTCAAGGGAGCTCTAGAGGAGCTGAGCATTTTTATTATAAATGAGTTATGTTTATATCAATTCATGATAGATTGCTTAAGTTAAGGATGTTGATTTTAACCTCCATTATAATTACAAAGAAAATATGTAAAATATATTCCTTCCTGAAAGGAAAAGAAAGGCAACTAAAATGGACTTAATATGAAAATATCAAATTAAAAAGCAGGCCAGTGTGGAGGAATTAAGGGACAAAAATGTATATCACATAGAGAAAACAAAATATTTTAAATATAAGTCCTGCATTATTGGTTATTGAATAAGAAAATTGACTCATGTGATGGAAAATAATGCTAAAAGTTTTACTATCAGATACATATACATATAAAGGATGGTTAAAAAATATATATGCAAAGGGGAATTGTGGTTAGGTGGTGTCATATTAGGCAGGCAAGTCTCAATTCTCTCACAAAAACAATGGAGAAAGAGCCAAAGGCTGTCTGAAGAAACAGCTTTGGGAGTGAGGAGACCAAGACAGTGTATCACAACTCCCAGGAGCATGAGGGACAGAGAGAGGAAGAATCCAAAACAAGTAATGTGAGTTACTAAACCCCAGTGGCAGTTGGGAAGGGCCCCCCTACCCTACCCCCAAGTTATTAAGCTTGGGTAAAACCCGTAGGTCACTACTGCCAACTGAGAGAAGAACAGACATCCTCTACCCTGTCAGCTGTTACAAGGGAAAAGGGAGGGGAAGTGGGGGACTCCACTTCAGTGAATTTGGCCAGGAAGGCCCACTTTCAATCTCAGTTCTGGCTAGACCAAAACATGGGAAAACAGAGATTGAAAGAAACCTCCATGGAAAGGTGCACTGACAAGTGCCATCTACTGACTGGTATGGAAATTGTATGGACAAAAATGGCTTTGGGTTCTTTCTGTACCCTAAATCCTGGGAGAAAATCAGCACCACATTAGTGAGTCCCAGGCACTTTCTTGATAACATAAGCTGAGCAATTTAAAGATATAGAATAAGTTGAACCAAATAATAAAGAAGAGATCTGCAAAAAAATAAAAAAGGCAAGAGAGAGAAATTGCCCATCAGATTAAATTCACCAACATATTCTGATGCTTAGACATGAGCAAAAAATTACAAGCCATGTTAGAAAACAAGAAGAGATCACCTAGACAATGGAACAAACCAAATATTACATAGAGATACAGTATTTAAAACATTTAATCAATGATAATCAAACAATGCTCCTTATTTCAAAGAATTGAAAGTATATATGACAAAAGAGATAAAAGATATTAAGTAGACTCTGGGTGAGCATAAAGAACTATTTGAAACTCTGCATAGAAAAGTTACAGAACTGTGAATGAAAGACATAATGGATGAGATTAAAATATATATTAGGTCTGCATAAGAGCAGATTTAAACTGCTCAGATACAGAATTAGTGACTTCAAAAACAGAATATCTGAACTGGAAAAAGACAGGAGAACAGAAAGAGAAGAGATTGGAAAAAAATGGATCAGGGTCTCAAGAAATTGAATGACAAGGCAAAATGCACAAACATACACATTATTGATATTCCAGAAATAGAAGAGAATGGAAAAGGGCAGAAAGAATATTGAGGAAATAATGACCAAAAATGTCCCAGCCCTTAGGAAATCAATATCCAAGAAGGGCAGCACACCTCAAACAGAATAAATCCAAATAGATAGACTATTCAGAATGACAAATATCCAAGATAGAGGATTCTGAAAATAGCAAGAGAAAATCAAACCATCACATACAAGGGAACCTTGAGAAAATTTTGAGCTGACTTCACATCATAAACCACGGAAGAGAGAAGAAAGTGGTATGCTGTATTTAATGTACAGAAAGAGAAAAACTGCCAGCCAGTTTTGCTGTATCTAGAAAAGCTGTATCTGGCAAAGAATTCTGTATCAAGCAAAGCTGTCTTTCAAAAATGAGGATGAGTACAAAGTCTTCACAGACAAACAAAAAGTGATAGAATTTGTTACCCAAAGACTAGAATTACAAGAGATATAAAGACAATGCTGCATCCTGAAAGAAAAATCAAGGATGAGCAACTTGGAGAAGAGTGCAGAAATGAATACTATTAGGAAGTGTAAATTAAAGGGTAAAAAGACAAACAATAGTATGACAAGCCACAGAAAGAGAAAGATCAAAATGCATGAAGTAAGTAATGCCTTTAGAGGAATAAAATAGAATATTAATGGCTTGAACTACACAATCAAAAGACATAGACTGACTGAATGGATAAAGTAAAATAAAAAAGAGCCTACAAGAGACTCACCTCAGATGTAATGAAACAATCAGCATAAAGACAAATGAAAATGTGAAGAGAACATATCAAAAACGATGGGATACTGCAAAGGCAGTACTGAGAGGGAACTTTATAGCCTGAAATGCTTACATTAAAAAAGAAGAAAGAGTGAAAATTGAAGATCTGACTGAACATCTGGATGAACAAGGAAAAGAACAGCAAAGTAATCCTAAACAAAGCTGAAGGAAAGAAATACTAAAATCAGAGCAGAAATAAATGAAATTGAGAACAAATAATACAATAGAGAGAATCAACGAAACCAAATGTTGTTTCTTTGAGACAATGAACAAAATGGTTAAATGCTTATTTAAACTGACAAAGAAAAAATAGAGAAAACACAAATAAATAAAATCAGAAATTAAAGGGGTGATATTAACACTAACACCAAAG
The DNA here is from genome assembly GCA_029593785.1 of Cabassous unicinctus. Classification (NCBI taxonomy): domain Eukaryota; kingdom Metazoa; phylum Chordata; class Mammalia; order Cingulata; family Chlamyphoridae; genus Cabassous; species Cabassous unicinctus. Next base: position 1,456 of record JAQZBX010113375.1, on the reverse strand, counting down.
AAAAAAGGGAGATCATAAGAGGATACTATGAACAACTGTATGCCAAAAAACTGGAAAATGTAGATGAGATGGACAAATTCCTAGAAAGACATGAACCACCTACACTGATCTTAGAAGAAATAAAAGACCTAAACAAACCAATCACAAGTGAAGAAATTGAAACAGTCATCAAATACTTCCCAAATATGTGTAGCCCAGGAGCAGATGGCTTCACAGATGACTTCTATCAATCATTCAAAGTCAGTCTAATATCAATCTTGCTCAAGCTCTTCCAAATAATTGAACAGGCATAAACAATACCAAACTCATTCTATGAAGCCAATATCACCCTAATACCAAAACCAGATAAAGATAAAATGAAAAAAAGAAAATTGCAGAAAATAAGGTAAAGTGGCACATATGAAAACTTATAGCTAGCATTTTACTCAATGGTGAAAGACTGAAAGCATTCCCACTGAGATCAGGAACAAGACAAGGATGCCCACTGTCACCATTATTATTCATTATAGTGCTAGAAGTTCTACGTAGAGCAATTAGGCTGGATAAAGGAATAAATTCATTCAAATAGGAAAGAAAAAGTAAAGCTTTCACTATTCTCTGGAGTTATGATTCTATAATAGAAAATCCTGAGAAATACACAAGAAAGTTGTTAGAATTAATAGACGAGTTCAGCAAAGTGAAGGGATACAAGATTAATATGCAAAAGTAAATTGTGTTTCTTTACACTCTGATGTGCAATCTGAGAAAAAAATCAGAAAATAATTTTATTTATATAGCAACTGTAACAATCAAATATTTAAGAAAAAGCTTAATCAAATACATAAAGGACCAATATGCAGAAATCTACAAAACATGTGGAAAGAAACTGAAGGACACTTAAGTAAATGGAAGGACATTCTGTGTTCATGGACTGGAAGACTAAATATTGTTATAATGTCAATTCTACCTAAAGTGATTTACAGATTCAACACAATCCCAATAAAAATACCAGCAGCTTTTTTTGCAGAAATTGATAAGCCAATAATCAAATTTATTTGTAAGGATAAGGACCCAGAAGAATCAAAATGTCATTAAAAAAAGTCACTTTCTGACTTTAAAGCATATTTCTTAGGCACAGTGTTAAAAACAGCATGATACTAGCATAAAGACAGAAAGAATGATCGATGGAACAAAATAGAGAACTCACAATCTAGTGAAGTGATTTCAGACCAGGCTGTTAAGCCCACTGAGCAGCAGCAGAACAGTCTATTCAAAAAGTGGGACTGGGAGAAATGAATAGCCATATCCAAAAGAAAGAGGACCTCAATCTCACCATTTATACAAAAATTAACTCAAAATGCATCAAGAACTTAAATATAAAAAGAAAAACCATAAAATTCCTAGAAGAAAATATTGGAAAACATCTTTAACATCTTGTAGGTAGTAGGCAGTATTTTCTTAAACCTTACAACCAAAT
>JAQZBX010113374.1:0-10111 GCA_029593785.1 Cabassous unicinctus | reverse complement strand
AGAGGAAAGGGATGGCTGCAGAATAAAGCCATGGTATACTAGGAAGAATATATCACAGAAGAGCACATGCACATGATAGGAGACGAGGAGTGGAATCTTAGTTCTGGCATGTGTTACCAGTGAGAGTTCCCATAAATATGAAATAAACGATGGCATGTCTTGGTTTCCTAGGCTATTTAAATGAAAACCATGAAAGGTCCTACTTACAGTGGGTTTACACACACAGGAATAGATTATATTTAAGAACATGATTTTCCTGGGTTACGTGCAGTTACAAGCCATCACAGTGCATGATATTTCATTCCTGCAGTGAGTGCTCAATAAGTGATTGGTTTGATTTTTCTCCTCTTTTGCATTGTTGTTTCAATGTTGAGTCCAAGATATATTGATAATTCTGCTTCCTATTAAAATGTTATTTATGGGAGCAAATTTAAATTAATTTCTAAAGATTGATCCATTATTATTAAATTATTTAAGAATTGCTGTCATTTTCTCTTTATAATTTCTGAATTCATTCAATATGTACTAATGTTGATATCATTATACATAGTATAACTCTTCTTTTGGCCTTCTGTCCCTCAAAAATATATATATATATATATATATATGAAACATAACATTTTGTTTAATTTTACTAATTTAGGATTTGAAAATGTAGAATATGATCACTAAACCAAGCTTTGTAACTATTTCAATCATCATATGGATCATGGGATTTAGCCAGATATAATGTTTGCACGCATAATACTAATCATAAAACAAATATGTAGCTAAAGGATGGCATACCTGTCTCAAGGCTGTGGTTTCATGCATTTTTAGTGATTTTGTTATAATATTAATTTTGAGAGACAATATTTTTTAATTTGAAAAATAAATAATTACATTTGATGATACAACTTTAATTCTATGAACCTCCTTCATTTATAACCAACATTGAAATATTTAAAGGAAAATTTTTTTGTATGCATTCCTTTATTTATTTAATTAGGCTTCCTGGTCACCATAATTCTGTCTGCTTAGCTATTGAAATGTATTGTTTTAAAGAGGAGTAAATTTTGACAATGGGCCTAACATCAACAGAGTTTTTAAGGATGAAGCGAAACCATGCTTATTCAAATCCTATGTAATTTATCTGTACCCATTGGGTAGTTAGGAACCTCAATGAACTGATGATAAGAAATACATCAAGACCAATGCTTTTTGTGAGTCCTGATCATATATGAAGACTAATAAATTGGTTTCAACATCTTCATCAAATTACATATTTTATTTCTTTCAATACTGTTTTTAACACATCTACATAAACACTTTTGTCTCACCCTCCCTTCAGTTATTTATTCTCACTCATCCCCCCACTTTTTATTGAGGACTGCCATGACCAAACTATTTTCAGTTGTTTTGTCATGTCCTTGCCTTAAAATCTCAGAGCCCCTAAACTGTATACATTTCAATTTTTATAATACTACTTTTCACATTAAGTCATGCCATAGCACTTACTTCTGTATATTTTTACTGCATCTCTCAGGCTAGAATATAGAGCCCGAGAGGACAAAGATCTTTTATTCTTTGCCATACTGTTTACACATAATCTGGTATATTATAGATATTCAATAAAATATTTACTGTATAAATGAATAAAGTTGCATAAAAAACAAAACACATCAGTGTCTTATTAATCCAGCAGTAAAACACCTCCCACAAATTTCTAAACACTTAATTATATATTTCATTATTTCAAATTAATCCATGAGTTTTAATGAGCTTTCAAAGTTTTGTCTAAAGTAACTACATTATCTAACAAAAATACAAAAACTGTAAATAATATTCAAAATATAAAAACAGCAAGTATTTCAATTTGAAATTAAAAATAAATATAACTAAAACAAGAACTTTAAATTATTCTTGGTCAAATAAGAATTAAATGTTTAATTCTAGAATATTTGTATAATGGATGGCAATATGAATAAGGCTTAGCACTACAGGTAAGAAAAGTGGTACCCAGATAAATAATGGAAATATTAAATCTCTCTGTTATTATACAGGAATTTATAAACAAAAATGAAAAATAATTAGCTATATCTAGGTGCTAGAGGTGCTAGAGTAAAACCAGCTAATTCAACCTAAATAAGTAGGAAAAGTAAAATTAAAAACCAAAATGATAAAGAATTTAAAACCAATAAAATTAAATAGCATTTCTCCAGAAGGAATGAGGATAAAGAGCCATTTTTTAATAAGACAAAAAAATCCAAGAATTGCACAAAAGGGAAAAAGAGAGTGATAACCATATAGGGAAAATATAATGAGATAGAGGCTAAAATTATGTTGTCATTTATATTGTTGTTTAAATCAGAAGAAATTGAAAATCTTTCATCACATTTGTCATCACAAACAACTGTAAACCAAACAAAATGCAGATGAAAAATGCTTTCAGACATTGAAAACAGAAATAATTCATCAGTCATCATTGAAATAATGGAAATATATGAGAAGGGACTCATATTTACTCTACATTTCTGTACTGCTTGTTGGCTTGGAGATACAGAGTATAAGCAAAGTAAGAAAATTCTGCAAAACTGAGGAGGCAGGGATTGGAATTTCCACCATTTGAAGAAGTTGGAAAATAAAAAGTAGGGCTTCAAAAAAAGGTGTCCCAAAGATAAGAACTGGGATTCTCTATAGGTCTTTAGATGACAACTGAGCTATACATGTGTAGATAGAGAATCAACATTCCAGGAGATGCTTTTTCAGGGTCAAGAGCAGTATCTCACTTATGAGGCAGGATACAATAGGGACCTGAGGAGGAGGGGCAAAAAAAACCAAGATTCAATTTCCAGAACACAAACATCCTTATCAGATTGCACCTTACAACATTTTCACACAGCAAAAAGAAGGGAAAACAGGAAGGGCCCCACCAGCAGCATCCACCTACTTTCAAAAGCACCTCATGCAATAAAAATGTAGCAGGGCTCATGGACAGCTGCCAGAAACCAACCATCACTAAACAACATGTCCTAAAAACCAAACCGCTCAGTAAGTTTCCCTGCTTTGTCTCAAATATGCCAATCAGCACAGACTATAAACTCTATGATAGCCAATAAAACCAGAAACCCCTACAGAGAGGGGAACATCTCTTCTATGAGCATGCCTACACGCATGTCTTGAATTTGTACTTTCCCCTTACTAAAACCTTTTCTAACTTTTTTATAACTTTGGTGCAGTTCTCAATTATTTCTTATGTCATGACCAAGAAATCAGCTCTGACCACTAATCTTTTGGCAAGCCAATCAGGAGATAGTCTCTGGTAGCTCTCTCCTCCACCTGATGAGACTGGTGAGTTTTTGATTTTTTAGCAAAGTTTGCCTATGCATTTCTGTCTCCCTCTTTGCCATTCTGAAAGGGTCTCCAGCCCTGCTCCCAAAGGACATAATCTCAGTTTAGTCAGAATTCTCTGGCTCCTTCAGAGGTGGTAGGGGTCAGCCCCCATACTTTGCAGCTCCAAGGAGGCTCTGGATGACGAGCAACACCATCCTTGAACCTGCCTGGGGATATCCCCAGAGTTGCATAGGAGTCCAATGGGAGCAAGGAGTCCAGGAAACCCTTCTCATCTTAAAACGACTTTCCCGCCCTCCACCTTTGCCTCAGCTCAAGTGATTCACGGAACTGTCTGATGCGGCTCCCACACTCTCTTTCCATGTACTTTCTGACTTTCCATCTGTATCACTTTATCTCCACTCTAATTCTGATAATCTCCTCCTTCTGCACCTTCTAAGACTCTCAAAACTGTCATTACAACACGACTTTATCTGTCCTTGGCCTTCTTACAGCAGGCCCTCTGTTGCCAATGTGATGACCTTCTGAAATATTGGGTTTGGAATTACAACAATCTAGGCCAGTTCATCTGGCCTGCCTCAGAACTCAGTCCCAACCCTCTCCCTCAGGAAGTAATGAAATCGATCCTAGGCCATTATTTTGGCTATCCCCAGAAATCGGGCACAAACTTCCATTGGCCAGCAGTAAATCCTAGTTACTTAAATATTTTACTCGGGTTCTTCAAGGGTTTTAAAAAAGTGTTCTGTTTGCCATGGGTCAGATCACCAATCTCCAGTCTCTAGCTATGTGGACAATAATTAAAATTCTTGCTATCAGCAAGATCAAATGAGGGACATTTGTGTTAACACAACCCCTTTCTAGTGAGTGTAATTGGATTGGGAGCTTTGATCTGGAAGCCCATACCAGACATTTCCAAAAACCTAGGGAACCCTGGGACACACAGGGGCCTGGCCTCCACATTCTTGGGACATGGGGAACCAGTGAAGTAGCACCAAATGTTTCCCAAGACCTAAACATTTTGGAAGCTTCAATTTGGAGCCTAAAAGTTCAGTCAGGCTGGAGTCTAGGATGCCAAAGAGCTGACAAACTCTTCTCCATTTTTCCCTGCAACAATGGGAATGGCCTCTAGCATACCAGCAGACTCTGCACTGAGGTGCATTCTCAAGAACTGGATGAACTTGTCCACTGACAGGTTAAAAAAAATGATCTGCTTCTGTAATACCTTATAGCCACAATATCAACTCAAAGATGACCAACAATGGCCTACCAATAGCACCCTAAACTATAACCCTATCTTACAGTTAGACCTTTTGTGTAAGAAAGAGAAAATGTATCAGCAAACCCTTTAACTACAGTAAGTTACAAGAAATAACCCAAGAAGAAGAGGAAAACCCTACCTTGTTCCAAGGAAAACTAGTGGAAGCTATGAAAAAGTATACCCAGGTTAATTCCGACTCACCAAAAGGCCAGATTATCCTTTAAACCCATTTTATAGGCCAGTCAGCCCCAGGTATTAGAAGGAAACTTCAAATATTAGCACTAGCAACCCAAACCCCAACGAATTCTCTTTTAGAATCAGCTTTTTCCATCTTTAACAAGCAGCCGAGTAGGATAAGGTAAGGTGGGGCAGGCAGAAGGCTCACCTTGTAGCAGTCACAATTATCGGTGGCCTGCTCCCTTGGGACCAAACTGGCTCAGGCTCCAAAGCGCTGAGATTGTGCTTCAACAGTGGAGAGCTTGGTCACTGGAAGAAAGACTGCCCCAGACCACCACAGAGCCTCAGGGAGCCCCCTGGTCCATATTCCTGATACAGGAAAACAGGCCATTTGTCTTGGGGTGCCCTGAACCCCAAAAGGGTGTCAGAGTACAGCCACGGGCCCTTGTGGCAATGACCAGGGAGGACTGATGGGGCCTTGGGCAAAAAGTGAAACATCAGGCTGAAGGAGCCTTGGGTGACCTTCAGTGTGACAGGTAAGAATATTAACTTTTTAATGGATACAGGAGACATCTCTTCTGTTGTGACCTGTCACTCCAAACCTCTCTCTTCCCTACCTGTTGGGTAGTTGGAGTTGATGGTAAATCTAAAATTAGATCCTTGACTGAAGTTCTTCTCTGTCAAATAGGATAGTTAATACTATATCATCAATTTTAATTGTCCCTGAATGTCCTACCTCCTTTGTACCCTTGGGGGGGGGGCATGTTTCCAACAAATAGGAACAAATAAAACCTCTAACATGTCTGTGATCCAGTGCTCAAAAGTGGAATGTGGAGCCTTGTGCTTGGCTATGATTCTAAATAAGGAACTAGATGCCATGTCAACAACTATACCCTGGAAATCAATAGTAAAGTATATCCTATAGTCTAGGAAACTGGGCAGGGTCTCCAAGTTCCCCCAATTTCCTTCACCTATAATGCCCAATTACTATATCCCTACAGAAAACAAAATCCCCTAAAGAAAAAAGCAATGAACAGGCTCAAGCTAATGATAAAAAGTTTATAGAATTTGGTCTTCTAATTCCTTATCAGTCCCCCTGTATGACTTACCCTCAGTAAAGAAGGTGAATGGCACCTATGGGTTAGTTCAGGACTTAAGAGCAATTAACAACTTTGTGATTCCCATCCACCCAGTAGTCCCTAACCCTTATTCCTTACTAAATCAAGTCCCAGAAACTACAGCTTGGTTCAGTGTTTTAGACTTAAAATATGCCTTTTTTCTGTATCCCACACCACCCGGACTCCCAGTCTCTTTTTGCCTTTGAATGGCAGGAGTCCTACATTAAACCTCTGGTCCAGCTTACATGGACTGTGTTACCACAAGCATTAAAAGCTCGACAAATCATTTAGGAGTTCAAGAACAAAATCATCCCTAGACCCAATTGTGAGTTGCCTTTACCCAGAGTCAAAACCTGGCAGGAGAACAGGTGTCACTATGAAAGTAAAAGAGGAAAAAGTAAAATAAAATATGCTGGCCACTTTGTAAGCCTACAATTCAATAATGGCTTAGCCCTGAGAGCATCCAGCCTCCCCTGCCAACTTGCCTTCAGAAAACTGTTTCAGAAATATGTCCTTGTAAATGTTTCATGTTGTATCTCACTGAAATACTGATATAATAGTAAACAAAAGAAGGCATGTATTTCTGAAAACTATACCCTCTAAGCTTATCAATGTTCCACCATTGCATTCTCATAGATATTTAAATGAAAAATGTTGTGTTTGCATATTGAGTCATTACTCTGACAAGTTGTTTAATTTTGATTGTAATTGCATGTTGTAAGAGGTTTGCTTGGAGACAATTTTCAAAAATATTTTGGTAACTTATGTATGTAAGGTTTATAATACGTGTTCTTAAATTAAGGAAAAATAAAGTAATATTGACTTAAAAAAAATGACCGCTTATTAAGAAAGAAGAAATGTGGGGCAAAACTTCAATGAATATAGAAAGTGCAGAAGGTGAGTGGAAAAGGAATTTTTGTCGTCAAAGTTGGGTAAGATTTGATGGGTCTATCGATAAAGTTTTAAAGGCCTTAGCATCAAGTAATATACTGATACAATACTAAAATTCATTTCTCTCTGTGTTAATGTAACAAAGTTTCTTCAATCATTACTCTGTTTGAAAAGAAGTTTACAAAGAGTTTTCTCCTGAATAATCAATATACAAATCAGAAAGTTTGGTTTTATCAAAATAGTGTCTTATACTTTAACCTTATCTTGTCCTTTATGGTTTAAGGAAAACAAGATTTCTCACTCTTAAAGAACATAATGTTCAAACCTAGTAACTTTTAACATTTTGCTTTCTCAAAGTCAAAGCCTGAAAAGTATATTTTTATTTCAAACTATTGGAAATGATTTGTTCTTTCACCTTGTAAAAAGTGAAATACTAAAATAGTTAAGTTCATTCAGTAGGTTATAACTTTAATGAAAATTGCTGCTACTCCTGAGAATCCCTAACCAATCTCCAGGAGCTCTTGCCCTTATTTCAGAACAACTGAAAATCCACCAACACACTTCACCTTGGATTATGGGTCTGTCCATATCCAAGTCGCCATAGTTCTTGATTACATTTTTACAGTCTGTATGTTGTCCAACTAGACCCACGGTCCTCTCCTTGGAAAACTTCCCCCACAACTCTGTCAGTCTATAATCCATCTTAATCCAAATGGCCACTACTGGAACTTGGAAAAGTCCAGCACTGACATCAGTGGCAACAAAAGTAAGGCACAAGGAAACCTGAAGGCCGGGAATCCAGTCCAGTGTTTAAACGCTACCTCCTTTTTAGAAACTAACACAGATGAAGCTAAAATGGAGTTTTAAATAAATCCCGTATCAACTGCTCACATGGTAGCCAGTTTTGCAAAGATAGTCCTAAGCCTAAATTCTTTTTAAAAACCACAACTCAGCAAAGCCAGTGTTGCAAGTCCTCTGTATCCTGAGTGGTCCTTTGTCAGTCTAACTTGGCAGCCTGATAAACCACCAGGTATTTTTATTTCATGAAAACAGTAGGGTCCCAACACCTCCATTCTCCCCTATCACTGCAGCCCACATAGCGTTATCTAAAATTCAATTATTGGCCCTGACCCCAGTGGCACCTCTGACATAACAGGGAACAAAGTTGTTTAACCTCCATCTGTGGTCATCTGGCCTTCTTCTCATTCATGGTCACTCTTAAACTTGAGGAGGTATGGTTCTTTATCTGTGGAAATAAAAGTTACCTAACACAGTTTATCTTTTCCAGGGTTGATGTGGTCCCAAACAAACTTCTGATCATGCATGAACTTCACCCATTCCTGACCATTGCAATGAACACCTCTCCTCCTCACCAAATAGTGTAGCTAGAGAGTTCTACACCCTGTCAGGCAGGGACTACAATACCTAATCAGAAGGAAGCAGATACAGAGGAATGACCCTACCCTTCAGCTCCCCCTTAAGATTAAGGGTGTGCAAATCTCTCAGGGAGGTTTGAGGCAGGATAGAATAGGTACCTAAGAAGGAGGAGCAAAAAACCCAAAGCATAAATTTCAGAACACAAACATCCTTATTGGAATGCACTTGCAACATTTTCTCACAGCAGAAAGAAGAAAAAAGCAGGAAAGGCCCAAACACCACCACCCACCTACTTTCAAAAACAACTTATGCAGTAAACATTCAACAGGGTGTGTGTACAGTGGCCAGAGGCCAATCACCACTGGTCAGTGTGCCCTGAAGGGCTCATGGAAAACAACTAGAAGCCAACCATCACCAAACAACGTGCCCTAGAAAGCAAACCAACCAATGATATTCCCCTGCTTTGACTCAAATATGCCAGTCAGTGCAGACCCTAAACCTCTATGACAGACAATAAAACCAGAAACCCCTAGAGAGAGGTTGCATCTCTTCCTTGAGCATGCCTGCACTGGCATCTTGAGTGTGTACTTTCCCCTTATTAAACTCTTTCCTAACATTCTTGTATCTATGGTGTGTCTCTGAGTTCTTTCTTACATTGTGACCAAGTACCTGGAAATCAGATCTGGAAACACAAAATGCCAAAGTAATGAAAGGCTGGGAGAAGCTGGATTCATGGTCCAGCCAGTAGGACAAATATCTTTGATTCACTCAGGCATGAAATTATGAGCAAAATAAAAAAAAAAATAAAAAAAAAACACAGTAGAAATCAAAACAATGCCATGTAAAAATTGTATGCCCTAAGACTGAGGACAAAATTAAAAATCTTCCTTAGCAAAAAATAATATAAGGCTGTGAGGTTAAAAGGCATTGCCACTAACTTATTGCCTGCCAGAACAAACTCAATGCTCCTTATTGAAAAGAGAGCATAATCTGCACTCATAAAATCTATCATTCACAACATACATTCACAAAGTACAGTAGGTCATAAAAAATTACCAAACATAAGACAAACAAGAAAATGTGAAACACATTAATGAAAAAAGACATTTAGATAGAAACAGATTTCATGAAAAACCCAAATTTGAATTAGCAGGCAATGACTTTAAAATAGCTTAAAACATATGATTAATATCTGAAGGAAAAGATGATCCTAATGAGGAAGTATATGAGCAATCATATCAGAAAAAAATGCTGGCTAAAATAATAATGAAGTAAATAAAAATTCCAGAAAGGAAAAGAAAAATAAATTTAATGAAACATTTTCCAGAGGGACTCAACAACAGAACAGCTCTCTTCTTGGAAGAGAGCAGCAGTGAACTTGAAACCAGATCAGCCAAGGTTTTTCAAACTGAGGAGCTAGGAGAAAAGCAACAGCAACAGTCTGTTTACCTTAAAATGAACCAAGCCTAAGAGGATTTAAACAAATGAATGTATTGAAAGTGGGTGAAATTTTATAAAATTTAGAGGAAAACATATAGATGTGAGGAACTCTGAACATCCAAAGCAAGAAAAATCTAATATGCAAAATACTTACATACAGGTACACTTACCCACACACACAGAAGCACATCATAATCAAGCTAAAGAAAATGAAAGCTACAAAGAAACAATTCAAAACATCCAGGGAATACTCTCACAGTAATAAATAAATAAATAAACACCTGGAGAGGGTAGGCTGCAGTGTAATTGATTGATGACCACTGGCAGCCTGAGAAGCTCCTCATGGGCCTAAGAGGGAGGGCTATTATTTCAAAGTTTGTGTTTGACTGCTTGCTCATGTCATTGTTTTTTGTTTGTTTGTTTGTTTTTTCTTTGTTTTTTTTGGTGCTTTTGTTTACTTTTCTATTTCTCCCCCCATACTTTTTTTTCTCTTTTGTTTTTCTTTTTTTTAATTTTTTTG
>JAQZBX010113373.1:0-10106 GCA_029593785.1 Cabassous unicinctus | reverse complement strand
CTGCCATCCGACTCCCAAGAGATACCTCTACAATTATAAGGGGGGACTTTAATACACCATTATTATCATTAGACAGAACATCTAGACAAAGAATCAATAAAGAAACAAAGACTTTATTAATATATTAGAGGATCTGGATCTAATAGACATATAGAGAACACTACACCCAAATACAGTGGGATATACATTCTTCTCGAATACACATGGATCATACTCGAAGATAGACCACATGCTAGGCTGCAGAAAAATTTCTCAATGAATTCAGAAAGATTGAAATTATATGATGTAATTTCTCTGATGACAATGGAGTGAAATTGGAAATCAGTAAGGGCCAGAGAACCAGATTAGGCACAAAGATATGGAAGTTAACAACTCACTCCTAGACAAACAGTGGGTCAAGGAGGAAATCTAAAAAGAATCTGTAACTACCTTGAAGCACATGAAAAGGACAACACAACATATAAAAACCTAAGGGATGCAGTAAAAGATGTACTGAGAGGTAAATTCATAGCCATAAATGAATATATCAAAGAAAAAGAAAGAGCTAAAATCAAAGACCTCACAACACAAATGGAGGAATTGGAAAAACAACAACAAACTATCCCCAAAGGAAGTAGAAAGAAGGAAATAACAAAGATTCAAGCAGAACTAAATGAAATAGAATATAAGAAAACACTAGAAAAAATAACCAAACCAAAAGCTGGTTCTTTGAGACAATCAATAAAATTGACAAACCTTTAACCAGACTAACAAAGAAAAAAGAGAGAAGATGCAAATACACAACATAAGAAATGAGGAAGGGGATATCACCACTGACACCAAGGAAATAAAGAATATCATAAGAGGACACTTTGAAAAATTATATACAATAAGAAAGATAATTTACAGGAAATGTACAAATTCCTAGAAACTCACAAGCAGCCTACATTGATGAAAGAAAAAATTGATGAACTCAACAGACCAATTACAAATAAAGAGTTAGATCAAGTCATTAAAAACCTCCCAAACAAGAAGAGACCAGGACCAGATGGCTTCAAAGGTGAATTCTGCAAATCATTTCAGGATGTTTGAACTTACTCCAGTTCCACTTAAATTCTTCCAAATAATAGAATTAGAAGTAACATTGCCTAACTCGCTCTATGATGCCAACATTACCTTAATACCAAAGCCAAAGATGCCACAAGAAAGGAAATTTACAGACCAATTTCTCTAATGAATCAAGGTGCTAAAATCCTCAATCAAATACTTGCTAATAGCATTCAACAACACATCAAAAGAATTATACACCAGGACCAAGTGGGTTTCATCTCAGGTATGCAAGGATGATTCAACATAAGAAAATCAATCAATGTCATACACCACATAAACTGATTGAAAATTAAAAAAATCACATGATCTTCTCCATAGATGCAGAAAAAGCATTCAACACAATTCAAACACTTTCCTGATAAAAACACTGCAAAAGATAGGAATAGAAAAAAGTTTCTGAACATGATAAAGTGTATAAATGAAAACCCCAGGTCACATCATGTTCAATGTTGAAATCCTAAAAGCTTTCCCTCTAAGATCAGGAACAATACAAGGATCCCCACTCTACTGCTCCTACTTAACATTGGATTAGAAGTACTAACTCAAGCACTGAGGAAACACAAAGATATAAAAGGCATCCAAATTGAAAAGGAAGTAAAAATTTCACTATTTGCTGACAACATGATCCTATACATAGAAAGCCCTGAGAAATCTACAACAAACCTTCTAGAAGTTATAAGTGAATTCAGTAAGTCGCAGACTAGAAGATCAATGCTGAAAAATCAGTATAATTTCTGTACACCAAAAATGAGCAATCTGAGGAGGAAATCAAGAAAAAAAACATTTACAATAGTAACTAAAAGAATCAAATACATAAAAATAAATTTAACTACAGATGAAAAGGACTTATATTCAGAAAACAACACAACATTGTTAAAGGAAATCAAAGAAGGCTTAAATAAATAGAATAGTCCCTGTTCATGGATAGGAAGACTAAACATCATTAAGATACCTATCCTACTCAAACTATTCTAAAGATTCAATACAATCCCAATAAAAATCAACACAGCATTTTTTAATGAATTGGAAAAGCTAACTACAAAATTTATTTGGAAGGGCCAGAGGGCACTAATAGCCAAAGACATATTGAAATAGAAAAATGAAATTGGAGATATCTCACTACCTGATTCTAAAACATACTGCAAACTACAGTGGTCAAAACTGCATGATATTGGCACAGGGGTATGCATACCTACAAATGGAACCGAATTGAGAATTTTGATACAGATCCTTGCAGATACAGTCATCTGATATTCAACAATGCCACCAAGGACACTCAGTTAGGATAGAATGGCCTCTTCAACAAATGGTGCTTAGAGAACTGGTTATCCATATCCATAAGAATGAGAGAGAAAAACCATCTCACACCTTATACAAAAATCAACTCAAGGCAGATCAAAGATCTAAATATAAGGGCCATTACTTTGGAAGATAATGTAGGGAAGCATCTAGAGGACTTGTAATAGGAAATGTTTTCAGGAATTTCACACCCAATGCACAAGCCATGAAAGAAAAAACAGATAAACAGGATCCCCTTAAAATTAAAAACTTTTGCACCTCAAAGGATGTTTCAAGAAAGAATAAAGGCAGTCTACCAAATAGGAGAAAATATTTGGCAACCATATATCTGATAGGAGCCTAATATCAAGCATATATAAAGTAATTCTGCAATTCAAAAATAAAAAGACAACCTATTTAAAAAATGGATAAGGGACCCAAAAAGACACTTCTCCAAAGAAGAAATAGAAATGACTAAAAAACACTTGAAAAGATGCTCAATATCATTAGTTATTAGGGAAATGTGAGTCAAAACTACAATGAGATACCATTTTACACCCATTACACTGGCGGCTATTAACAACAACAACAACAACAGGAGTATAAGTGTTGGAGAGGATGTGGAGGAATGGGAACCCTCTTACACTGCTAGTTGGAATGGTGAATATTCCAGCCATTTTGGAGGACAGTTTGGTGGTTCCTCAAAAACTAACTATAGAACTGCCATATGATCAGCAATTCCACTGCTGGGTATATACCTACAAGAATTGAAAGTAAATACATGAGCAGATATATGCACACCAATGTTCATAGTGGTATTATTCACTATTGCTCAAAAGTTGGAAGCAACCCAAATGCCCATCAACAAATGAATGGATAAACAAAATATGGTACATACATACAATGGAATATTACCCAGTTGTAAGAAGGAATACAGTGCTAACACACAGGATAACATGAACTTTGAGAACTTAGAGTGAAGCAAGCCAGGCATCGAAGGATGAACAGTACATGACTTCACTGTTATGAATTAAACAAATTGAGCAGACTCAGAAGGCTATTGTCTGGACGATAGGCTTAAAGGAAATAGAAAGAGAGAAGAAGGCTGTGAGCCAACACCCATACAGACATAATCTATGGTAAGGTGAAAGGTGTAGCTGCGAATTGAGGGGATATGACAAGGGGGTAGTGATATTATTGAGTTGAGTGGTGCAAGGTTTAAAGGTGTGTAGATTGGGGAGGGTGGGTTGGAAGGTCCAGGGAACTGGGGGGAGGGTGGAAGAGAGACCAGGTGAACATTGGGGATTTGTAGGTAGGTGGTTCAAAGTAAACATTTGGGAATGCTCTTATGTCAATATGACAAGGAAGTGTTACTGGTTTAGAGTGCTGGATGGGCGAGCATTCAGACAGGGTGCACTGGAGCAGGCTTCTAGGGTGGGTGTGAGTGATCATTTTATCATAATGTGTTGTATCACTGGGTGGAGACTCACATAATGAGTGAGAAGGAGTTGGACTTCCATACTCAGGAGGACCAATATGTTCACAAATACAAGCAGGAGTCTCTTGAGAACATGGGCCATTCCTAATAGGGAAGGACAAACCAGTATGTCAAGGTTTCAGTGTTGTTGCATGTAACTATGAATCTTGTTGCCCAAGGAGTGAAGCCAGGGGGTTACTGTGGGTCCCAAGGGGAGCGGGAGTGAGGAATTGATTGATAATTGTGGGTATTTAGTTGGTAATGGAAGTGTTCTACATGATCTTACAATGATGGACACAGGCCATGTTAACTATCATCAAAATTTATGAAAGTGTATGGTCTAAAAGATAACCCTTAATGTACACAATTGACCATGTTTAGTAGCTATGTTTCACTAGGTGTATATCAGTTATAACAAAGGTGCTATCCTCATATAAAAAGGTATTCACATGAAAAGGAGAAAAAGGGGAGGTGGTGGGGTATATGAGAGTCCCCTGTATTCTGTATATGACTTTACTGTGATCTAAAACTTCTTTGAAAACAAAAGGAAAAATAGTAAGACACTGGGGAATAAATGGTAGAAAACGCCACTGTACAGACAGTACACCACATATTATAGTGATAAAAGGCAAAATGTCAAAAAATTTTTAATGTTTTTCATTATTTTTTAATGTCCCATTCTTTTAATTTAACTTTTTAGTTTTTTTAAATTTTTATGTATTATATTCCTTATATTTAAACTTATCATTATTATTTCATTTTCCTTAATTGGATTTGGTTACTCTAATGGCTTCATTTTTGAAGAAGCTTTGGATCACAGAAGAGTTACAACAGGGGCAGAGGAAGATCATTGGTGTGGGGGTTCAATGATGGGGGATACATGGGAGGAAGTTCACCTGGACATACATATAAGGTATATAAAAATGCTCAAGTGTTCCCAGGACATTGTCACAGTGGTTGGAGACTCACACATTAACTGAGAGAATATTGAATTCCCATCCTGGAGAGCTCTGCCACATTCTCTAATGGAGCAACAACCGTCCCCCAAGTCCAGGGGTAATGACTGGTGAAGGAGGATGATCCACTGATCGGCCCTTGATATTAATTATTAGGCTTATGAGCCTTTGCTCTTGAAATTGAAACTCATCCTATTGTTTTGGGGTGCATAAGAGTTGCCCCTTGGAAGCCTCTTTGTTGCTCAAATGTGGCCTCGCTATGCCAATCTCAGCATATAAATGCATTCCCATCCCCCAGGATGGAACCTGATTCCTGGGGATGAGCCTCCTTGGTACCGAGGGATTACTACCAAGCACCAACCAGCAATGCAACTGGAAAAAGACCTCAAATAAAAGGAGGAAAATGTATAGACAAATGAGTTTATATGGATAAGAGACTTGAAAGTGAGTCAGGAGGTCGTCCCAGAGGTAGTGCTTATGCACATCTCAGCAGGATCTCATTGACTGCTAAATTGGATATAATCCCAAATAGCATCCTGAGGCTCCCGAGGGCTCTGGGGACACTCAGGTCCTATGGTCAGTGCTGATAGCTCTGGGGTTTGGTGCCTTGCCCATTGGTCCTACTTTGGAGTTTTTGCTTCTGAAAATGACAGAATTGGACTCAATTATGTCTTCCATACACATGACCTGTCTGTCCCTTCTATTTAAATTTGTACTTGTTGCTGGAGTTTGTAAGTGTACATCCAAGAGACATGAGTCTTTGGGATGTCCATGTGCCAGCTGGGCCTGGAACTTCAGCAAAGTTATAGCACCTACTCTACAGCTCATTGGACTCACCCAGGACAACTAACAAGGAGATGATGATGGACAATTACCATCCTAAGGAACAGAGAGAATCTGCAACTGCAAGCAAGATAATCCCATCCATTTTCCCCATGGGATATAAGACCCCTCTCAATTAGAGGAGGAATGGACATCACCATCTCAGAATCCTCAGGATTCAGGAAAGAACTATTGACTAGAGTGGACTTACTGGGATTCTACTATAGACATATTGTGATTCTAGCAATGGAAGAAATTACAACACCGATAAGGCGCCAGTGGCCACTGGAGGCTCTGTGGGCAGGGAGAGGGAAAAACAGTTGTAATACAGGGGTGTATTCAGTACTTGGGAATTGTCCTGATGACACTGCAATGACAGATATAGGCCGTTTTATACCATCACATAGCATTCAGAACTGTGGGTGAGAGTTTAGAGTACAATATGAATTGTGTTCCATGAGTAATGGTTTAGCCCCAAGATGTGTTTATCCATTGCAATAAATGTGCCACACTAATGAAAGATGTTTATGTGGGAGGGTGTGGGAGGTGTGGGGAGTGGGATATATGGGAATCCGTAAAGTTGTTTTTTTTTTGAATATTTATGTAATCTAAGTATCTAAAAAAAAAAAAGATTGAGGTAATGGATACAGGTAATGGTAGCACAATATTTTGAATGTATATAATAATACCATATTGTTCACTTGAAAATAAGGAAAATGGGAGATTTTGAGTCATAGGGTCCTAATAAAAAAATAAAAATAAATTAATTAATTAATATATTGCATATTCATGTATTAGATGACATGAAGTTGGGAAGATGCCATTTCTTCCTTTTATGATCCATACATTCAATTTCATCTCATTCAAAATGCAGGAAGTGATTTTGTGGATATTGTCAAACTACTTCTAAAGTTTATATGGAAAAGCATAAGAAATGCCTAAAGAACACTGAAGAAGAAGAGCAAGTTGTAGGAACCATACTACCTGATTTCAACACTTAGTATAAAAACACAACAATTCAACAGTATCCTATTGATGAAGTAGACAAATAGACTCATGCCAATGTGTTTAACTGATTTTTCACAGAAGGCAAGGTTAATTTGAAAGAGAAAGTATGATCTTCTCAACAAATGGAGCTGGAACAGTAGGATGCACTCATTCCAAACAAAAAGGAAGTTAGGTACAGATTGTATACATTTCATAACAATTAAATTAAAATAAATCATACCACTTAAAAGTAAAATGCATTCCAAAACTTCTAGAATAAAACAAAGAGAAAATCTAGGGGCCCATGGTACAGTAATGAATTTTTAGATATAGCACCCAAAGCATGATCCATGAAAGAAGAAAATAGATGTTAGTCTTTATTCAAATGTGAAACTTCTGTTCTGTGAAAGAAATTGACAAGTGGTTGAAAATAAAATCTACAGATTTGGAAAAATATTTAGAAAACACATCTATTAAACTATTTTTATCCAAAAATATAAATAACTATTAACACCCCAGAATGAGAAAGCAAATCCTGAATTTAAAAATGGGGATAGATCTGAACAGAATCCTCATCTAAGAAGATATACACTTCACAAATTAGTATACAAAAAGATGTTCATCATTTGTCATGTGGGAATTGCAAAATTAAAACCTCAATGGTATATCATCACACTTATTTGAATGGATATAAAACTAAACACTGGCAATACCAATTGCTGGTGAATATTTGGAGCAATGAACTCTCAATCATTGCTAATGAGAACACTAAATGGTGAAGCCAGAAGACAGTTTAGCAGTTTCTTTTAAAACTGAACATAGTCCTACCATACAATCCATCAATTGTGCTGTTAGGTATATATGCAGGTCAGATGAAAATTGATGGAACGTAGGGCATTTTTAGGGCATTAGAAAGACTCAGCATGATCTTGCAATATGGGATACAAGCCATTTACAAATTTCATCAAAACCTATAAAAATGTACAATTCATAACGTAAACCATAATGTAAACCATTGATGATGGTTAGTTGCAATGTTTCAGTAATTGTATATTAATTGTAACAAATGTACCACCTGCATGTAAAATGTTATTAATAGGGGAGAGGGGAAAAAGTGCAGGGCATTGGGTATATGGGTATCCCCTTTATTCTCTAAGTGACTTTGCTGTATACTAAAACTTCTTTGAAGACAAAATGAAAAAAAAAAATAAGGCAGTGGGGGAATACATGGAAGAAAATGTCACTGAACATATAAGACAACAAATCTTACAGTGATGAATGATACAATATCTATTTTTTTTATTATTCCAATATTATAAAAAGTTTTTTAATCTATTGGTTATTTTTTAAATTATTATTATTTCATTTTCTTATTAATTGTATTTGGTTATTTTGTTGGCTCCATTTTGGGAGAGGTTTTGCATTACAGAAGGGTGACAACAGTGGCAAGGGAGAACCACTGGTACAGGGTGACAGTGATGGGGGGATACATGGGTAGGGGTTCACCTGGGGCATGCCTGTATGGCATATGAATATGTGCAAGTATTCATGGGGCACTCTCTTGGTTGGTGAAGAGCCACACAATAACCAACAGAATTTTGAATTCCCATCCTGGGAGGTTCTGCTACATTCTCTAATAGGACAGCAGGAATCCCCTGACTACAAAGGCAATGCTTAGTAAAGAAAGACACACCATTAAGCCAGGCCTTTGATATTGCTGACTGTACTTATGAACTTTTTCTTGTGTAATTGAAAGTGCCTGGTATTATATATTGCCCAAGAGTTACCTCCTGAAAGCCTACTTGTTAATCAAATGTGGTCTCTCTCTAAGCCAAACTCAGCACATAAATGCGCTACCTTCCCCAAGCATTGGACATGACTCCTAGGGATGAGCTTCCTTGGCACCACGAGATTAATACCAAGTACCAACTAGCAGTGCATCTTGAAAAGAACCTTGGCAAAAAGGAGAAAATTGTAAACACAAATGAGATTTTCTGGCCAAGAGATTGCAAAGTGCATGGGAGTTCATTCCAGAAGTTACACTTATGCAGGTTCAGCAGGATCTCATTGACTGACACAGTAAACAGTGTTTAAAATAGTGGGGCTCCTGAGGACTCTAGAGACATCCAGAAATGTTAAGGAGGACAGACACCGCAGGAATTCAGCACCCGGTCACTGGGCATTACTTTGGAATTTATGCTCCCCAGTGTAACAGAGTTAGACTCAATTATATGTTCCCTACACATGGCTCTTCAACCCCTTTTATTTGAACCTATAATTAGTACTATACTTGCTAAATAAATGTCCCAGAGACTTATATCTTTGGTCTTTCCATGTGCCACTTAAGCCCTGAATTTGAGCAGAGATGCAACACCTTCTCTCCAATTCATTGGACTTACCCAGGACAACAAAAAAGGAGATGATGATGGACAACACCCAAACCGAGGAACAGAGAGTGTCTCCAACTACAAGCAAGATACTTACGTCTGTCTACCCCATGGGATCTAAGTTCCCTCTCAATTTGAAGCAGAGTGGACATCACCATACAAAAATCCTCAAGATTGAGGAATGAAAAATGGAATAAAGTAGACTTATCATTCTACTCCAGAGTTATTATTTTTCTAGAAATGGAATAACTCTTATTTATGTGGAAGCAGTAGCTACAGGAAGTTCTGAGGGATGGGAGAGGGAAGAATAGGTATAATGTGGGGACATTTTTGAGACATTGTATTTGTCCTGCATGGCATTGCAATGATGGATACAGGCCATTATATATTTCATCATAACCTAGAATATTGTGTGAGACAGAGTGCAAGCTATAATGTAAACTGTAGTCTGTGGTTAGTAGCAATGATTCAATATAAGTTCATCAATTTTAACAAATATACCACACTAATGAAAAATTTTGTTAATGGGGGAAAGCGTGGGAGGGGGAATGAGTGGGGCATATGGGAATCGCTCATAATTTTATGTAACATTTATGTAATCTAAAGCTTCTTTTTTTATATATAAAGGTTTTAATTTATAAAATAAATTCATGCTATATTTTAATACTTTGGATACTCTAAGAATGTAGCATTCCACCATGTAAGGATTAACAATTCTAATAGTTCTATGCATATACACTGGAATCAAGTTTCATAGACCATTGACAGATGAGTGTATATTTTTCACACTGTGAAGTGGGATCTTACAGGTAAGCAATGAGAGGAGGCTAGAATATTTTATATGATAATGGTTTAGAGTTAGACACTTTGGTATGAACTCACGTGTAAATGAATATAAATACAGATGGTTGTATGTAGACATATTTCTAAATATGTGTATATACACAGCTTAGTATACACACATATATTTCCTGACACTCTTGGCAGAGAGGCCCTAGAAGGAGCAGAAGCATGGAGCTCAGATAGTTCCCAGACCTTGGAATTTAACAACATTCTCCAATAAGTGTCTTCTTGGAGAAATTGCTAACTCTAGGAAAGAAACATTCAAGA
>JAQZBX010113371.1:0-10109 GCA_029593785.1 Cabassous unicinctus | reverse complement strand
ACATCCCTGACCTAAAGGAGCTGATACCGCAGGCACTGCTTCATCACACAGACCCACACTAGGCAGAGCTGAGCTGGAAGGGACTAAAAGACCTGGGTCAGAGAGG
This sequence comes from Cabassous unicinctus, assembly GCA_029593785.1. Taxonomy (NCBI): domain Eukaryota; kingdom Metazoa; phylum Chordata; class Mammalia; order Cingulata; family Chlamyphoridae; genus Cabassous; species Cabassous unicinctus. The sequence goes on along the minus strand of JAQZBX010113371.1, from coordinate 10,003 downwards.
CGTGCGCTTTACTCTCGTGACAGCAGGAGAGCCATCTCAAGGCCCTCTGGTCCAGGCAAGGCAGCAGGTTCTCTGCCTGCACAGGAAACAGGAAACACCGTAGCCTGGACGTGCCTAAGAACCACCAAAGAGAACCACCCTAAAGACTCAAATGGCACGGACTCTGTACTGCCGTCACGGGAGGGGAGCACAGGACAAAACTGAATCCCATAAAGAAGAGTTCACAAAGATCAGTATGAAATTTAACAGAGTACGGACTTAAAACATTTTAGAAATGTTTCAATTACACTTATTTTAATAGTAAACAAACACAGAAAAATTAAAGTTTTAACCGTAAAGGGAAAATTTTACAATTATTTAAATGTTCAGGTGTAATACCTCCTCATAACAAATTTTATTGAATACGTGTAGAAAAAAAAGGAAAAGCCTTATCCTACTTAAAATGCATTTGTGGAATTTAATAGCTAGGAGATAATGAAGGCAAGTATTATTGGTCCCATTTTATGGATGGAAAAAATGAACCCCAAGAGGAAAGTTAGTGGCACTAGAAGGACCAGAATCCAGTAGAGTTAATAGATTGGCTATTTGAGAAATTCATCATAAAGGATTAAGCTTTCACGTGTTATCCTATTTACCATAGCTGATGTATATGGATTTAATAGTTTATGTTTGGGTTAAATGTAACTGGTTTCCCCACGGTACCTAAGTTTTACTGGTTTTGATTTCAGACCAAAGACAGAAACACCTGACAGTGCCCTAAAGGGACTAAGTGGTGCTTGGAAATGACCTGGTTCTCGATGCTGGGCAAAGCTGCGCAGTGTACCATGTCTCCACCCAGAGGAGGCGAAGGAAGACCCCCTGGCACACCCCGAGCCCAGGCACAGAGGAGGAGCTCAATAACGTCAGCTCCTTTCAAACACAGCTCAACGAAGATGTCCACTTGAAAATTTCCTTGAAATTTAGTTATTTCTGTATTACCTAAACATTCCTTGCATATTTCCTGAGGAATCAGAGAGATGGTTAAACAAACCTGTATTTGATGGGTGAAATCCAACTTTAACAACTGAGTAGGAGAAGCAAAGCCAAGACAGGAAAGCAGCATCGACCAAGGGTGGGGAGAGGCACCGACCTTCACAAAAGATACTTATGTCAGAAAGGTTTTCTTTGCACAATGGACAATGGGGGTTGTGGTCGAGGCAGCGCTCAAGGCATTTTAGGCAAAATGTGTGTCCACAAGGCGTTGTGACAGGCTCAGAGAGCAACCTGGCGGGGGAATCCGTTCTCAGCGAGAAACGCCCAGAAGAAACTTTCAAATCATCTGTTTCTTTAATATGGATTTCTTCTACAGTTTCCTTCCTGTTCTAGAAATCACACGCATCCATTTCCATTTTATTCCTTCCTTGTCAAAGTTTTAGCAAATTAGCTGTCACTGAGGCATACTTTGAAAAAAAGAAAAAGCCCACTACATTTAGGTATAAAATTCGGAAGGACTGAAGCTTTAAGAGTTGCAGGATTCTGTGCCATCCTACCTCATGCAAAGAGAACGTTCAAAGTCAGTTACATCTGTCGAGAGCCCTGGACATTCTCCTAGTTTAGAGTTCATGTTCCTTTGAGGTAAGGAATCCGCATCTGAAAAAATTTAAAATGCTATAATTAACGCTTGAACATGTGAGTAATTTGTAATCAGTGCATTTCCACTGGAGAGAATGTGTTAAATCGATGTGGAAAATCTTGCTGGGTAGAAATGCTTCCTGTCCAGTTACCAATATTCAGCAATAATTTATCAGGATGGCAGGCATGAACACATGTTAAAATTATACCTAGACTGTCCCTGCTCTTTTCCCATGACCTCATTGCAGGATTACCTAAAATGCCCTATAATCTCCTAGCTGACAGATCCACTTCATTTTAATGAGCGTCTCTATTAGTGGGCAGGTAACAGACAGTAAAGGGACCAAATTAATTCACTGTAATTCTGATAAACGCTCTAATGACCCGTTGAAAAATGAAAGTAATCTTATAATAAAATAATGAGCTTTCTTAGCTTTTAAAATAGATAACTCAATATTTCCAATAGGTATAAATAATTTTTTAAAGTGCACATATAGAGAGTAAAAAAAAATAAAAATAAAAAAGTACACATATAATACAAAATAAAGTTACATACAAAATATTTACATCCTGTAAGTCTATGTGATGGTTAGGCTATGTGTCAACTCGGCCAGGTAATTGTGTCCAGGTGTTTGTTCCAGCAAGCACTGGGCTAATTGTAATACAAGAGCCATTTATGGACTTCAATCTCCAGTGAGTTTACTGCATGGATGGCTGATTACATCTGCATCAATCAGGGAGATTGCATCAGCAATGAGTGGCGCTTTTATCCAATCAGTTGAATGGCTTAAAAGGGGAAGTGATTTCAACATTCAGAGAGAATTTCCCAGCTCCTCGTTGGACAGGCAACTTCTCCCAGAAACTCATCAACGACCCTTCGTCGGACTTTCATCAGAGGCCCTGGCTTGCAGCCTGCCTGCGGAACCTGGACTTGTGCATCCCCACGGTCGCATGAGAGACTCTTTTAAAATCTCCTATTATTGACAGATATCTCCTGTTGATTCTGTTTCCCAAGAGAACCCTGACTAATACAGTCTATAAATTGTACAAAGATTTGGGCCAAACAACTAATTCCTATGTAAGTCTGTAACATCTGCAAAAGTAAATTTAACATGGTCTTTAATAGTTACATATACCACATAAGAAAATTTTAATTCATAAAAAATCAAGTTGATGGAGCTATTTATCTCTGTTCTCCCTTTTTACCAGCCTTTTCCATTTTTATAATCCATATTCCCCTCCATTTTACAAATCCAAGGCTTTGTTTTCTCATAGAAGGAACCATAAACCAAAGTCAGGCTTTTTCAATTTTCTTTTTCTTCTAATTTCTCTCCTCCCCCTCTCTCTTCCCCCTTCCTTTTTTAGGAGTTCACAAAAATGGAGAGTCTTATTCCTCAGTGCCTACTCTGGTAAATATATTAAAAAGTTTTAAACCACCTGTATAAAACGTAAACCCACATACTGAATAAAAATACCACATACTGAATACCAACTACCACTCCATGGCTAGATTCACACAACGATGACACGGAGTTCACTGACCTTTCCTGGGAATTTTTCCAGGGGTGTCCAGGTCACGCCCATCCTCCAAATCATTCGGAAACTCTCTCTTTAAAGCGGTGCCACATGCTACTGAGAGGATGCTTTCCAACATTTTTTTATCCTCTTCAAAGTGTAGACCCAGTATAAAATATAAAACTGAAGAAGTGGTATTTGTAAACACATCAGGTTTCCTGGGTGAATTCTGGTTAAGTAGGAAAAAAGAATCCTGAATACTAAAGAAATCAGAGCAGAAGAGAAAAAAAAAATTGCACTGTGACCCATCTTAGAAATCTTAAAAAAAAAATAGGGCTTATACTCTTCCTTTACGATTAGTTTCATCTATTAACTTCAAAGATGGGCTTTATACTTTCCGTGGTAAAATACAGGATAATTCTTCCTGGACAGAGCAACTGAACAGATACTTGACATCAGCCCTCTGCTTTCTTTTCTCCAAGCCAAAATAATTTCAGGTCTCCTGATTGGGGTTGTTTTGAGATGTTCTAAAGGTTCTTTCTTTTAACCTTTAATGATTTTTCATTATTTCCATGAATTGCCTTTAGAATTTTCAACTCTCAGGTAGAGGAGCTACAAACTGGTTTTAAGAACTACTTCTAACTAACAACGCCAGAATGTCTGAATACCTGATAAAACACTGAAAATGAAGGAATTACTAAGATTCCTACCCCAGCACCCCCTGCACCGCCACCTTCTTCAGCAGGACACGTTGCACCTCTGTGGCCGGGACACCGAGGCTTTAACCTGGTGTTCGACGTCCTGCTTTGGAGGGAGGATGTTAAGTTTTGACACACATTTTCTGAAGCTGGAAATATCACCTCATACATTATCTGTAAAATTGCCAAGAAGGAAAAAAAAAAAACATAAATTTTAAAAAACACTTTGGAAAAATATGCACTAGGCCTTAAAGATCCAGGGGAAACTAGGAGGCCAAGTAGGCCTAGAAACCTGAGAAGACTAATTACCATCTCCTGTTTGTCAACATTTCAAAATTCAAAAGTTTTGAAACCACAGGCAGTGTTCCTAAGTAAGCGAATTCCGCTCCCAGTCTCCTTCCATCTCAAACTACGAGCACCGCAAACTCCTCGTCTGGTCCTTAGGCATTTGCTACCTACAAGCTCCCAACAGGCTCCCAGATGAGAGACAAGTGGGGGCTGTATGGGGTGCAGGGGTCCGAGACTGACTCTGAACTGTGACCACGCAAAGGATCAAGCTACTCCTAGAGGCCTGGCCTGGCTACAGGAGGAACCAGACCGCCACCGCGTGAAGGCGCTTACAGGAAGACGACGCGAAGGGAGAACCCTGGTCGAGAACAACGGCCCGTCCCGGGAAGCAGGAGGGCGGTGATGGCCATTAGGCATTGCGGCTGTCATCCGGGTGGTCCTGCCAAACCTCCTGGACCCAGCCAAATCCAAGGGCTTGAGGGAGGCAGAAAGGAGTGACGGACACCCGAAGAGGCTCTCCCCCACCGCTCCCGTGACAACGCGCGTGCGCAGGGGTCCCCGGCACTGCCCGGGGGACTCCCGCAGAGACCCCGGGGGCTTCCAGCCACCGAGCCGTGTTTCATGGGCACTGACGGGCTAACGGTTCTCAAGCACCTAGAGGCGTTCGAAATGTAGAAAGAAGGGCTGATTCATTTACTGTTGCTCCCAAAAACAAAACCAGGAGTTGAGTGGAAGTTACAGGATAAGCTATGGTAGAAGCTGACAATAAACAGTGTTAAAGCCGCAGCACGGATGTGGAAACAGAAGCTCCTGTTTACTAGGCTGTTTAAAGAGGACAGAGTCTACATCAAGTTTGACTTGGCCTCTAACAATTCAGACGAGGACAAAGTCATGCGTAAAGGGGCAGATATTTCTGCATCATGCTGGTGAGGCTTTCCTGAAAATTTCAAGTTAGTCCATAAGCAGAATTTGATATTTTTTGCATATATCACAATGTCTTTTTTTTTTTTTTTAACTAACCTAAATAGAAATTCTGCACAAATTAAGCATAAGCTCCCCATTCTATCTCCTGGTAACCTATATTCTAGGTTCTAACTCTATGAGTTTGCTTATTATAATTAGTTCACAAATGAGATCACACAGTATTTGTCCTTTTGTGTCTGGCTTATTTCACTCGACGTAACATCCTCAAGGTTCATCCATGCTGTCGCATGCATCAGTACTTCATTCCTTCTTACAGCTGAATAATATTCCATTGTATTTTTAATATACAGAATACATATACCACATTTTGTTTATCCATTTCATCGACTGATGGACACGGGTTGCTTCCATCTTTTGGCAATTGTGGATAAAGCCACTATGAGCATCGGTGTGCAAATGTCTGTTCGTGTTCCTGCTTTCAGTTCTTTTGGGTACATACCTAGCAGCAGGATTGCCAGATTATATGGCAATTCTATACTTAGCTTCCTGAGGAACCACCAAACTGTCTTCCACAGCGGCTGCACCATTTTACATCTCCATGAGCAATGAATAAGTGTTCCTATTTCCTCACATCCTCTCCAACACTTGTAGTTTTCTGCTTTTTTAACAGTGGCCAGTGTAGTAGGTGTGAAATGATACCTCATTGTGGTTTTGTTTGCATTTCTCTAATAGCCTAGTGATGTTGAGCATCTTTTCATGTGCTTTTTTTAGCCATTTATATTTCCTCTTTAGAAAAATGTCGGTTCAAGTCTTTTGCCCATTTTTTAATCGGGTTGTCTTTTTATTGTTAAGTTGTAGGAGTTCGTTATATATTCTGGATATTAAACCCTTATTGGATACGTGGTTTCCAAATTTTTGGAAATGTCATTTACAGGGTTCCTACATACATTATAATACTCGAAAATATGATCTCCAGGAAAAAACACTTTGCCTTCTCAGCTTTACACACCGACCTTGCCTCACCTAATACATCTCATCACTTCAACAGAATTAAGATAGGTGTGAGTGTCTCATGGAATGTTCTGCTTTATCTATAAACGAAAATATGCCATCTATTATTGCATAAGCTTATCATTATTGCCATTTGTGTTTTTAACATTCAGAATTAATTTCTCATTTGGTTTTATATACAAGAGTTACTCAGCATAAGCCCAAAGACTATAAATAAGACTTGAACAAAGTCATTTAAAGGAAATCACACCTTCTGTGCGTCTTCTTTACCAAGTTATAGTCAGGATTTGTGGCAAGGCAGTAGAGAAACTCTTTCAACACTTCCTTGGTTCTTCCCAATCCAGAGAGCCAGAGCTTTTACGTGATGGCCCTAGATTCATCAAAAGATAAGGTACACATTTAGAGGGCAGTGTGACATATACTTGCATACAAACAGCCCTGCCAAAATCACTGGAACTCTTTGTTTTGATTTCACATTAAGCAGAATAACCAAGAACCCAACAAGATGGCTCTCGCTTAATTCATCTTCCTGCCTTGGAAACTTACCAGACTTCAATGTCTCATGAATACCATCTACAGTAAGAACTCAGGAGTCACTGCTGTATCATCATATAAAAATGCTCCACGGGCACTAGAGCCTTAGCAGGGTAGCCACTAGGGACCACAAAGAAAGGTCTATTTTCAGATCACTTACCAGACTTCTTTCCCCATTGTTTTAAATACCATGAACAAGCCAATGGTGACCAGTTTCCATCTCCAGCATCAATCTCTCTCCAGCATCTGCTAACCCCTATTCATTACCTCATTTATTGTCCAGCTCTCTGGGAAAGCAGCCATTTCCAAAGACAGGACAAACATTTTGGAGAACAGCTCACCAATTTCATCCCTGAGTTCCCTGAATAGTGTCAGATGTACTTTAGGCAATGGTGATTCATCTATGGAACTCTTAAATATCGGTGAATATTCGAAATTTTACTAATTATCTTATTCTCCTTACAAGACTGCATACAGGTTTGTGAAGCCTGAAGCTTAATACAATTTGGAAGGTCGTGTTTAAGAAAATGTACAGGATTATGAATACAAACAACAGCTAGGGCTGGGCCCCAACGAGATCAAGATGGTGGAGTGAGATGCTTCAGAGCTCTATGCCCCCAAAGAAGCTTTGAACAACCAGCAAGAACTGGCAGCAACATCATTCTAAAAGATCCAGAAAACAAAGGATTGCAGTAGCAGGGTCAGGGTTGAATCCAGAAAGAGTCAACTTAAATGCGATAGGATCTTGGGGTGCCCTGACTGGCCCCTCCCCAGCTCAGCACAGAGCCAGCCCAAGTTTTCCAGGGCAGGTCCCTTGTCCCAAACCACAAGAAGAAAAGTAAGCTCTGTGCACATGCTGGGAGCCTGCATGTTTGGCCCAATCTGTCTGGTGCTGGCTGAGGGACTCACCATCCCAGAACTTGCGTTGTGTAAAAGGCAGTTCACTGAGCTGTCCTATAGAACACTGTGGGGGAGCAGTCAGGTGGTTGCCTGGGGCAAAAGAGTGCTGACTGCAGGGCATGCATTTCAGTATCCGGGACCATAAGTAAACTATTTCCTAGGAACAGAAGACATTTGTAGCCATGTAAACAGGGGAATTCTTAGGACCACACACATGTGCCCAAGACAAGACATGTGTGCAGTAGGATCTGGAAGACCCCTACACTTTGGCCTTGTCATTGCATGGATAAGCCCTGAAGGAAAGCACACAGGTCAATCTGCAAAGGCTAGGAAAGGCGTTCTCTCTTTTTACATTTTTTGTTCTTGTTGTTAGCTCCTGGCATTCAAGGAAAGCTCTGTCATAACACTATATGGATATAAGCTAAGGAACAGATAGCTCGGAGTCTAAATTCTAGCGATAACACACTAAAATGTCAAAATGACCAAATTTCAACAAAAGATTGCAAGACATATACAAAGAAACGAAGTGGAAGTGATGGCCCAGGCAAAGGAAAAGATTAAGGCATTAGAAACCATCAACAAAGAGGACCAAACTTGGGACATACCAGGCAAAGACTTTTTAAAAATGGTCCTAAATATGCTCAAAGAGCTAAAGGAAAACATGGAAGAAGAACTAATGGAAATCAGAAAAATGACAGATGAACACAAACAGAATATCAATAGAGAGATGGAAATTATGAAAAGGAACCAGAGAGCTGACAACCAAACTAACAGACATTAAAAATCCCTAGAGGGGTTCAACAGCAGATTGGAGCTGGCAGAAGAAACAATCGGTGACGCTGAAGACAAGACAATGGAAATCATCCAGTCTGAGGATCAGGAAAAGATAAAACTGAAGACAGAAGAACAGAACCTGAGGAACCTGTGGGACACATCAAGCACAGCAGCATATGGATTTGTGAGTCCCAGAAGGAGAAGAAAGGGGCAGAGAGGATATTCAAAGAAATAATGGCTGAAAACTTAAATTTAATGAAAGACATGAATATACACATCCAAGATGCTCAACAAACTCCAAACAGGATAAATCCAAATGGACCCACACCATATGTTATACTCAAACTGTCCAATGCCAAAGATGAGAGGATTCTGAAAGCAGCAAGAGGGAAGCAACATGTCACATACAAGGGAGCTCTAGTAAGATTAAGTGCCGATTTCCCATAAGAAACCGTGGAGGCAAGAAGGAAGTGGGAAGACATATCTAAAGTGCTAAAAGCAAAAAATTGCCAACCAAGAATTCTGTATCCCACAAAACTGTCTTTCTAAAATGAGGGACGAATTAAAACATTTAAAATTAAAACATTTCCCAGATAAACAAAAGCTGAGGGACTTCATCACTCCCACATCGGCCCCACAAAAAAAAATGCTAAAGGGAGTTCTGCAGGTTGAAAGGACAAGACACTAGACAGGTGCCTGAAGCCACACGAAGAAATAATCTCTGGCAAGATCATGGCATGGGTAAAGATAAGTATCAGTATTTGTAATTTTTTATTTGTAACTCCGCTTTTTAGTTCCTACAGGATCTAAAAAGTAAATGCATAAAATGTAATAAAAAGTCAATGGTTTGGGACTCATCATGTATGAATATGTAATTTGTGACAAAAAGTACATAAAGGTGGGGGACAGAGGGGTACAGGAACATAACTCAAGTATGCTACTAAAGTTAAGTTGGTATAGATTTAGGAATTTAAATTTAAGCCCCATGGTTACTACAAAGAAAATATCAGAAAATATGCAAACTCATAGAAACAGAAAGAATACAGGTTACCAGGGATGGAGAGCAGGGACAATGGACAGTGAATGCAAAATGAGTCTAGAGTTTCTGTATGGGGCGAAGGGAATGCTATAGCGTAGTGGTAAGGGTACTGCAACACTGTGAATGTGATTAATCCCACTGAATGGTATGCTTGGGAGGGGTTTAAAAGAAAGAAAGAGAAACTAAAGAGATCATGACAATTGAATGTAATATATGACAGCGGATGGCATCTAAGAATGGAGGCAGAGAGCTCAGAAGGGTATTATTGGAACATAAGAAAAACTGGGGAAGCAGATGTGGCTCAAGCGATTAGGCTCCCGTCTACCATATGGGGGGTCCCGGGTTCAGTTCCCAGGGACTCCTGGTGAAAGCGAGCTGGCCCGTGTGGAGAGCTGGCCCGAGAGGAGAGCTGGCGCAACAAGATGACGCAACAAAAGAGAGACACAGAGGAAAAGACAGTGAGAGACACAACAAGCCAGGGAGCCGAGGTGGCTCAAGCAACTGAGGGCCTCTCTCCCACATCGGAAGGTCCCGGGATCGGTTCCCGGTACCTCCTAAAGAGAAGATGAGGAGACGAGAAGACAAGCAGACACAGAAGAAAGCGCAGCGAATAGACGCGGAGAGCAGACAGCAAGTGCAAGCGGCAAGGGGGGATAATAAATAAAATAAAAATAAATTTTAAAAATCTTTAAAAAAAAAAAAAGAAAAA
>JAQZBX010113370.1:0-10111 GCA_029593785.1 Cabassous unicinctus | reverse complement strand
TTTCTTCATTTGTTGTTTAAGCTTAATAGTTCTCATTCTCCCAAATTCTTCCATTGGAACTTGATAGAAAAAATAAAAATTAATTTAAGAAATATTATTTTAATAAGAAGGCTTTTACTCCATCTAAACTAATAAGGTACAAATAAAACATAACTCTTCATTTTGTAATTTTCCCAAATTTCAGAAGGGTATACATGTAAAAAAAAATGGGAGAGGGAGTATATGTGAGAAATGAAAGTACTAAAAACAAATCTATAAAAGTATCTGTTGCTTTTTATATTTGAGCAAAATATCCTATTAAGAAATTTATTTTAAGTTGACCCTATTTTCTCATTAGAATCCCTGAAAAATATGTTACCATATTTGATCCTGGTCAGGCCATATGTTGGGTAGAGTGACTGGTGGTAATTTCAACTGGAAAGGCTAAGAGGCCCCTAGCCTGTGCAGATGAGACATAGGTCCTAGGAATTTCGTATGTGTATGCTGTTCCTGTTTTATTTGAGATCATCTCAGAAGACTAGTTTAGAAAAGTAAATCCTTATTGTTCTTTGGCAAAAATGTAAGTAAAACAGCAATAGATAAACCTGTGAGTAGAATATTTCAGACTTAAAAGGGTCAAATCATCTGAATAAACCTTTATAATTATTTTGATGCATTCTTTAGAATTATGCCACTTTTTGGCATAGACTGCATAATACTTTGTATACCTGTTCAGGTTCATTTCACATTGGCATCTGTTTTCTGGATTCTCAATGGTACAATGTGTGTTTTACGCCGGTTCCGATAATGTTTCAATACAGTTTTGTTTTGTTTTTCGGTAGCATTTGTAGGGAAATTCTTCTTGTAATTGGAAGGCAGAACTTGTGTGTAGTCCAATCATATGTATATAATTGTTAGTGTCCACCACCGTCAAAATTTGAATTGTCGGCATGATTGAAGGTAATGTTTTGCTTCCTTTTTATTTTAATAAGGAATTACATTTCCTTCTAATAATAGGGGTTTGGAATTTTTGTTTCTTTCAAGCTCAGTCATTTCAACTTCCTGTATTAAACTAAAATATGTCCCTTTATAAAGAACAGAACTTTTAGCTGGTCAATTAAATTGCACTATATTTTTTGTTATGTAGAAGCAACCTTACTGCTCTATTATGGCAAATATCTATGCAAAGAAATTTGACAAATTTTGCATAGAATGTTTTTTCACTTCTGAGTAGATTCATGCAAAAATATTTACAAGATTCGTTGATTAAGTCTTAATGACATGCCAGTATTCCTCTATTACTTCAGGAGAACCCTACCATTATCTCCATGAATCCGATAAGCCCATGTACTCACAAATGCCAGGCTTTCTCTGTCCAGCGAAGGGAAGGGGAGGGTTCATCACCTCCCAGGCTAGCCCTCAACCAATTGGAGAAGTTGGTATTGTTTTGTCCTTGCAACCTTCTTTCTTCCTTATGAAAATTTAAATAGAGGACCGGAAAAGGTTCAAGATCTTAATCTTAATAATGGATCTCATCTTTGGACATTTGCTGTGAGATAAACACTGTGCAAAGTGCTTTCCATGCTTTACCTCATTCAAGTCTCACAACCACCATAGCGGAAGATACATTTTCTATTTTATCTCCTGATTTGAGGCTCAGAGAGGTTATGTCACTTGGCCAGGATCTCACAACTAGGAAGTTGCAGAAGACATAAGCTTAAGTTTACCCGATTCCAAAGGCCCTACAACTAAATACATGTCCTCTCAAAGAAGGATTCACTAATGGCAGATTTGGGCGGCTTTTCAGCCTTTTATAGGTGACCAATCTGTGCTTACTTATACAGTTTCCCCTAGGCCATGCCTGCTGTATGGTTCTGGCTCCAGACCAGCCTCATGAAGCGGCTCTGAAGAATGTTTGGAATGAGACTGAAGTGGGTGCTCCAAAGTCAGTCAGGCCTGTGTGCAAATCCTGGCTATACCACCAGTGTTGGTTCCCTTACTAAATGACTTAATTCCTACAATCCCCATCTATAAAGTGCAGGTAATGACAGCATTTACCTCATGGGGTTGTTGAGGTTTGAAAATGAAATAAAGCTTGTGATGATTTTGACTTAGCACTTGGTACTACTTTTGACATGGGCCAGGTGATGACATTGCCATACCAGGAAAATGTAATATTTAACAAATTAATAATTCAAATGAAAGAAGCCACAGGTAAGCTGGAGTGATGGGTAAGTATAGACACAGGAGCCAAACAGGTTTTTAAAATTCACATTATAAAGCTAAATTTGCACATTTTGAAATCTCTTCTGAAGATTTTGTTTAGAAAAGGCAATTCCTGTCTCTTTCCAAAGAAATGTAATGAAAAGGGCATGGACTAGGGGGAACCATATAAGTTCCCCATATAAAGGAAAAGGAGAAAAATTGAGATGTTTTAAATTTTAAAGAGCTTGAAAATCTGAATATTATTTTGATACATTATTCAGGAGTATGCCGTTATGTGACCTACGCTTTGAAATATATTGTGTAAATTTTTTGCTTGTTTCATATTGGCACATGTTTTCTGGGTTATCAAAAACTGGTATACCAATTTTTAATTCATATCACACAGTTCAGCTTCCAATGTTTTTGACTTTGGGCAAGTCCAAAGCCAAAAACTTTATGAGATGAGCTTTCGTTTTCTCACGTAAAATCAGGATATTAATGTGCAGCAGTATATGTAAAGTACTTTGCACAATGCTTAGCACTCGCTTGATGGCAACAAATGGTAGCTGTTTTTACTGTTTTCCATAAATGCTCCATCATTTGTTTATTCACTCATTTAACACGTTTTTTGAGTACTTTACACCATAAGCAATGACAGAGGTGGAGAGACAATGGAAGAAGCACTTGCTTTCTAGAAGAGGAGACGAAAAAATAAATAAACCAATATAGAGAGTAAAATAATTTCAGTAGGTTTGTGCTAGAGTTTCTAAAAACTAAGCTGTGAAAGAGTAACTTGGAGGCTGAGGTTTGAAGGGAAAGAAGGAGTGTGACGCAAAGAGCAGAGTGAACAGCAAGTGCAAGATCAGGGAGTCGGGAAGGAGCTTCACTGTTCCAGTCTCTGAGCAAAGCAAATATACAAGACAAGGGTGGTGCTTAGAGAAGTGGGCTGAGGCAAGACAATGTAGAGTCTGCTAAAGAGTTAGATTTGGTCTACATAAGTAGAGTAGTTGCTTAGGAGTTTTAAGTAGGAAAGTAGCATGATTTGATTTTTTTAAAAGATGACTTTGTTAGACTTATTCTAGTAATGGAAGAACTTGTAACATATAAAGACAAATAAAGAACTTGTGGGAAGCAGATGTGGCTCAACCAGTTGGGTACCCTCCTACCACATGGGAGGTCCAGGGTTCGGGTCCTGGTGCATCTAAAAGAAGACAAGCAGACGCTGCCCCTGCTGGAACAAGCTAGACGCCACAAGTCAGCAGACGCCGCAGCACTTGGGGAGCGGATGTGGCTCAAACTGTTGGGCACTCGCCTCTCATGTGGGAGGTCCTGGGTTTGGTTCCTGGTGCCTCCTGGAGAAGGTGAACAAACAATGAGCAGACAGATGAGAGGACCATCTGGGGAAGGGGGAAGAATAAAGTAAATAAATAAATCTTTTAAAAAAACTTGTGACATATAAAGACAGTGGTCACTAGAGGTTCTGAGAGGAGGGAGAGGGAAGAATAGGTGTAATATGGGGCATTTTGGGGACATTGGAATTGTTCTGCAGACATTGCAATGATGGATACAGGCCATTATACATTTTGTCAAAACTTATAAAATTGTGCAGTGCAAAGTATAAATCATAATGTAAACTATAGACCATGGTTAGTAGCAGTGCTTCAATATGTGTGCATCAATGTAACAAATGTACCACACTAATGGAATTAATGGGGGAAAATGTTGGAGGGGGAGGGGGTGGGGTATATTAGAATCCCCTGTACTTTCAAAGTAACATTTATATAATCTAAAACTTCTTTAAAAATAAAGAAAAAAAATTTTGAAAGAGATGACTTTATTAGCTGTGTGGAGAATGGATTATGAGGGAGGCAAGGGCACAAGGGTATAACGAGGCCTTTGCAAGCAAGTCCAGATGAGGAGTGGCGATGGTGTGGTTTGGGGCAAGTAGCAGTGGTGATAGGCAGAAACCTTTGAGAGCTCTGTGGATGTTGAACCAACAGGACATTTTTGGGCTGGCTGTGCAGGTGGTGAGTCTTGTAGCCACTGAGTCTTGTAGCACAAAGACTTATCTCTGATTACAGGTTCTGCTATCTGTCAAGCGATAGCTTTTTGCTATCATTTGAGAGAAAGATCTGACTAAATTTAAGATGTGCTGGTAGTTTATTTGAATGAATACTGGCATTTTTCTAGTATTGTCTAGAACTACACTAAGTGATTATTGACTATAAATGACGGATGCAAAGAAAAGTAAGTTGTAGCAAGCACTTTCCCTTTGCAAAAGGAAAAATGTACACCCCTATATGCACTTATCAAAATATTGGTCCATATTTTGAACCAAGTAGAAAAAGTAACAAAAGCAATACAATAAGACAGTGACTATATATAAAGCCTTGTGTTACCCAATCTTTTTTGAACTCCAAAGTCAACCCTTATAAACCTGCCCAGGGAAGGACAAAGAGGCTGTGGGGTCCTAGCAATCACGGACTGGTTGGAAATGACCATCTCATTCTACAATAATGCCATGTCATAAAACGAACAATAAACAACAATCTGTCTTAATTTAACATTTTGATATTTTGTTCACCATTAATGTTGATCTTTAAAACGCTGCTTTAAAATATTATCTATCTTGGTTATTTAAGGGTTTTTTATGCTCCGTTGAATTTCATGCTCCAAGGTGAAGACCTCACTTGCCTCTCCCTAACCCCAGCTGTGTCTCTTTGTTTATGGTTTGAGAATCTCCCCAACTGCTTAGCAGTCTTCCAGTTTCACCCTGGGGAGTGAGACACATCGGTCCCTGCTGCTCTTGAGCCTCTTTAATCCTGTCAAGGGCGTCTGTTGCTCTACTCCACTCTTCTCTACCCTCCAGAACACAAGCCAAGGTTGGTGGGAAGGGTAGGAACCCTTTGCCTACATCCAAGTTCTCTCTCTCTCTTTCCTGCAGCTATCCACTCCCATGCCTCTTACCCACCCATAAAGGAATTTTATCTCTTTTTTTGTGTCTCAAGAAAGTGATTTTATACCATCAGCCCACAGTCTATGGTTTGGATTCTGTGCTCTGGGACCTCTAAGGTTTTGATACTAATCTTCGAAGTCAAGCCTTAGGAATGCCAGCAAAACTCCTTTATTTTCTCTGTAAAGTGCCTGGGTTTTGCACATTAAAAGCACTTTAGAGTTCAGATTACTACCCCTGCTATAGTTTTACCAAATCCATTCAGAAAGGTACTTGATGGCTTTGTTTTTTACTTTATCTGCCTTCCCCTGAAGCAGCTGAATGGCTAGAGTAGTATAATTAGTTCCAGGAGCCTGGAGTGGGAGGGACAGATACATAATATCTCTAAATATCATCATTCCACTGTGTAGGTTTAAATCAGCATTTGGTGCCTTCGTTCTAGCTGTGATAGCCCAAGGAAAGGCCAGGTTCTTCACTAGGTGGTTGCATTGCATGGTGGCTGGGAGTCAGACGACCTGGGTCTGAACCTCAGCTTGTCCACCTCCTCCTAGAGAGCCTGGCATGTTACTTCACCTCTCTAAATCTGTCTTTTCATTTTTAAACTTCACTGATTAGTATAGTCTCCAGCTCACAAGGCACTGAGCTCACAAATGGGCTTATCCAGGCCCTTTTCCTCCCCTCTAAAATGTGGTCGCTGATAATTGTATCTAGCAAAAATATGATCGTGCATGCAAAGCACTGGGCATGGTGCCTGACACAAGTAGGTGTTCAATAAATGATGGTCATTTTCTCCATTTGTGCCAGAAAACATAATATATTCCATGACTGATTCACAGTTTGTGAAAGACTGACATGATGTAATAAAGATGAAATGGCTTTGTATATTAAAAAGGGCTAGGTTGATACAAGGTATTATTTTGCAATGATTTCCAAATATCATTCAGTGACTAATAACCGTAATTGTGGGGCACTCAAGAAAATAATCAAATTCTTTAATGATCCTCAGTCCTGCTGAGTTGTTCTGTACCTAGCGCAGGAGCCCGGAGATACTTTGGGCAATAATTCATTTATTTATCTGTTCAGCAAATACTTCATGAGCACCTACTATGTAGTAGGCTTTGTTCTGGCATTGTTTTAGGAATCTGGCAATGAATAAAACCAAGCCAAAATATTTTAGGCTTTGACTACAGTAGCTGTGAAATACCTATAGATATCCAAATTAAAATTTAAAATGGGCAGTTGGATATATGAGTCACAAAATATATATGAGTGCTAGAAAGAAGCCTCATATATATGAGGGAATAGTGAGAGTATATATGGTATTCAAACTCAAGCTAGGATTCATTCTAAAATTTAACCCTATCTCCTCATGGTCCACAGATTTATTTCTTCTCTTTAAAGAACATGAAAACAAAGGGATCCTCTTATATGCTTATCCTACAGTGTTGGGGGAGAGAGAGTTTGGGGAAAGAAAGAATAAGTCACTCAGGAAGACAAGGGTCCTACTTGCTTATCTTCCTAAATTTTATTTGAGTTTGTTGGATAAAAGTAAATTTTATTACTTAGCAAATACCTCTAATGGGTCCTTTGTTTGAACTTTGGTCCATTACATAAAAACATAAAACAACATAAATGTGTCCCACATTGTTATATATAGACTCTTTAGTAGCTAATGTGGCAAAGAAAACAGCACTTATCCCAAATCCCACCACTAAAAGATAATCATTATTAGAGGGCTGAAGTATTTTCTCAGTTTTCTCTTCCTTACGCCGTATCTATAATTTTTTAAAGCAAGATTGCTGTGTATTCGGTTTTGTACACCATTTTAGCTTATTCTTATATCAAAAAATTCTTTATATGCCCTCTAATATTCTTTAGAAAAAATGATATTTAAAATTTGGTGAATGTTTGATCAAGGGGAGGTACCAAGATCTATCAATCATTCCTTGATCGTTGAAAATAGAAGTTGTTCCCAGTTTTCGATTAACAATCTGTATATATTCACACACGCATATAAAACTTCATTTTGACTTCATATAATTGCCTTAGGGAAAAGTTCTTAAAAATAAAATTGGATCAAAAGGTATAAATATCTTAACATATATGATAAAATTACCTTTCAAAAAGATTGTACCAATTTATACTCTCAGTATCAGGGAGAAGAGAATCTATCTCGCAATATATACACCCAGCATATTTGGTTATTACTTGGCAATGTATTACATAAAAATTATACCACAGTCTTTTTTGTACATTTTCATTATGTGTAATGTTGAATATGCTTATTAATTCTAATTTTCTCAGCTTTTCTAACATCTTATCAGCAAATGTATATACTTTTATCTTCTTATTTCTAATAGTTATATGTTATGTGTTTCCTTATAGACTTATCTAGAATTTCAAAAACACTATTAAATAACAATGGTCATAATGGCCGCTGTCTAGAAGCAAAATGTCTGGAAGGAAAACCTATGGTTCACAGTAATTATGTAGAGCATCTTGGGGGAAAATTACATGAGTAATAGAAGAGGTGTTGAAAGGAAAATATATAATTAGCCATGTCTCTGAGAGGTTTGAATATATTTGCCACTTGTAAAGAAAGATAGATATTTAGTCAATGTTGACTTTACCCTTGAATCTTTTTTACTGATCTAATTTGAGAATGAATAAGGTTTCCTCTATATTTTTGGAACAAAAACAAATGAAAGACTTTTCATCTAAAATGGATTCAAAATAATTTTGTGGATCACATCTTAACATTTATTCTTGGCTGCTTCCATAACCCATAAAACCTAGTTTCTTTAACAAATCAGCGAAGAATTTTCTTAAGCAATGTATTCTTTTTAACAATTCAAATAAACATAGTACATTCTTATTACTGGTTTTCTTCTCAATAGCACCCATCTTTGTGATTATTAACTAAACTATTTGACCAGTAGATAGAAGTTTCTGAGGTATTTTTAATATTAAAAGAATATATTATACAATAGCTGCTATATGACCTGAAATTACTTTTCATAATTTTTGGAATCCTAAAGATGTCCTGTAAATTTTATACCCATCCCTTCAAATTTGACTTTTCACTTCATGAACCACATAAGGAGTATGTGGTAGAAAATGTAAATGCTCAATGTTCTGCTGAAACACATAAATATAGATTTGTTGGAATTACTACAGCTATCTGTCACTCTCATGGCTTTTGAAGCCAAAATTCCCTAATTTCAAAATTATAAGCATGTGACAAAATTTCATTATATTGCTTTGTGAAACTGGGACCTCTATCTACATGTTAATAGACTTGAAAAACTGGACTTGGGCTAATAAGAAATCTACCTTAATTCATCTTTTAGTGATCATTTGAAAATGTGGATCTTAGACTTACTCTGTTTGAGAGCTAGAAACATCTGAAAGGAAATATATGAATGTTGCGTTTTTAGACTTAGAGAAATTTACAATGTAAATAGAGATAGAAATGTATTTACTTGGACTAAGCAACCACTCCACTTTCACTCCCTTTCTCTTTTCTCCTTTTGTTGGTTGGCAAGCCCACGCATAATTCCAAATCTCTTCATTATTTATTTTAATGTTTTGAAGTAAACTTTGTAATAGGGCAGTCTGGTGGGCAAGTTCCAGTTGTATAATCCTAAATAATTTTTTTAAATTCTCTGAATGTGAATTTCTTCATCGATAAAATGAGAGTGGGGGTGGGGAGAGGGTGACAAAAGTACCAGATTCATAGGGTTCTCATGTGAATAAATTGTATTTAAGTCAAGAGCTTGGTATGATGCCAGGAAGTATAATAGAATTTGATAAAGGGAGTTTATTACTCTTTACTGTTAGAGCTCCCTCAGACTGTAGACCGATTAGAAGTCTATGCAATTAGAAAAGAACCTCAACAAATATATCTATTGATATCATATTAGTGGAATGTTTGCAATTAAAAGAGCATTTTCATGTGTATCCAGTTTTTCTTATTAATGTAGAGCACATATTTCTAATACAGGGTAGTGTATTTCTTTAAGTGAGGTGGGCAGAGTATATGATGATTTTATGCATAATAGTGATAAACTTTTTTTGCCTTTAAACCATTTTATTTTAATAGAGATTCAAAATATGACTGGAACACCAAGTCCTTGATTTATAGTGATATTAAGTTTTCTTCTAAAATACCATTTATCAAGAAAACAATGGGTTGATTAAAAAACAATCAGTAAATAACAATAGAGATTGCACACAGAAATGGCAAGAATTGTGAATTTGAGACGTGAGTGACCATGGTTTGGAAAACATTAGCCTAGGGGAAAGTTAAAGGGAGTAAAGATGGTTGTCACTGAGAATTTATAATTTTATAATATAGTTAAGGATTAATATTAAAATACAGTCCATCAGAGTTCTAAACCATTCTGTTTGTCTTCATTCTTTTTCTGTTTCTCTTTTTTCCTCCTTCATTCTTAAAGCCAAATTCCTCTCTTATTCACACAATTTTCAAATAGATATTTACTTGGGTAAATACTGAACTTTGCAAAACCAAAGAACTTCTAGACAATCCCAGAATGTAAGTTTCAATTTAGGCCTTGCCTTACCCTCCCCTAAAGCAATCCCTAATACTTTGGATAAAAGAATTCTCATCACTGTTGTTTGGATAAAAGATATCCTCTAGTAATTCAGATAAAATAAAGTCATCAGTTCATTGTTTATTGTTCTCTCAAAATAATATGAAAATGGAAACATAAGTATGAGTCAGTTAGCATCTCAAAAAATCTTCATTGCTAATTCCCAATTCTAATTTTTCCATAATTTTATTCTAATTTTTTTCTGGATTATTTTACTATTTATTTTCACTTTTTGCAATTCAAAACATTATTAAAAATGTGATTAAGATTTAGTCAAAGAATCCATTTCTCTCCAAAAGAAATGTACCTATTTAGTTTAAGTTTCTTATTTGAAAAAGCTCAAAGCAAGTTTATTGGCAAA
>JAQZBX010113369.1:0-10111 GCA_029593785.1 Cabassous unicinctus | reverse complement strand
GGAAGCGAACCCGGGGCCTCTCATATGGTAAACGGGTGCTCTATCCATTGCGCCACACCCGCTTCCTGCCGTGAGGTTGCTGCATCAGCCCACCGCACCGCTCAGGCCGGCGTGCCCTCACAAGGAGGCCTCGGGACGCCAACCCGGGCCTCCCATATGGTAAACGGGGGCTCTATCCACTGAGCCACACCCGCTTCCCTCTAATTACTTTTTAAAAATATTCTTGACTACTTTGTCAATAGCAGAAAGTCTGATTTCTTGGTTTCACCTCCAACCATACAATGTGGATATTCTTACTATAATGTTTTGAAGATCTAAATTATAGGAGATTAATTTAAGATTAGCTAATATATTAAATGCCTTTTGATACTTCCAATAATAAAAATCCCTTAAATGGAGTGGAAATCGCATAAGCTGGAACCTATAACTAATCTGAATGTTTCCACTTTTTCTTTTCAAAGAAAAAGGCATATGACTAAAAGCCAAACTAGTTTCATTAATTTTTATCCTAAACCCAATTACTGGTAAGTCCTGGCCTAGCAAACTTATAACTCAATTGTCCATAGTTTTCACATTGCTAGCACTATAAAATTAGCATTGATGTTCAGAGTGATCTGTTTCAAGTCCAATTAGATCCTTAATCAAATATATTGAAAAGCACAGGCTCTTGAGTCAGATGAAACCTGGGTTGAATCCTGACTCTACTGTTTTACAACATGCTGTATGACCTGGAACAAGTTATCTAAGACTTTCCAAGCCTCAATTTCCTTATTTGTAAAAATAGGGATAAGATTACCTATTTCATAGAGTTTTTGTGAATGGAAATCAAATAATGCACATAATATGTTTAGCATAGTGCTGTACCAAGGTAGAGAGTACCAAAGAATTCAATGAATGTTCTGGGGTTGTACAGTGCTGATGGTAATAGGGTAATAATGGTAGTAAGTAGTAAGAAAAGAAAATTAAGAAAAAAAACCTGGAAGAGTTGCTATATAAACCTTTTCAATAAGAAAACAAATAACACTACAGTCCTGAATTTCAAGGTAAGTGAAGATTTTCTATATCAAAATCTGTATGATATCAAGGTGTAAATATATTCTTAGGCCCATAATGAGACTTTTATATTACATCCATTTAACAAGCATTGGAATTTCATTACCTCAGCAATACTTTCAGTTAAATTAGTATAAAGCACACAAATTATACATATTGTTTCAATGATAACAATTCATTTTTATTGCTAGTAGATAGCAGAATTTTCATTTCATTAAAAATATTTATGTCCTAATGATTCAAATTGTCCAATTTTGTAATATTTTAGGCATCAAAACCATTTAAAAATTTAAATTACAAAATAAAAAAATATACAAAAGATCCATTTTAATCTCTGTACTAACATAAAATTATTCAATAAACCAAGATTTCCCATTGTGTAAATCAGATACATTGTAGCCTTAAACATTAATTAGAATCTTCTTTGAATAGAAGTAGGAAGATGTTTTAGTTGAAGTTTTTGCTTTATAAAGAACAAAATTATGTAGGAAGATGTAACAACTTTAATTCCAAAGCCTGAAAAAAGTAGAGTACCAAATGATAATTATAAACCAAAGTTCTAACCCCAAATGCACAACAGAATCACCTAGAGAGCTTTAAAAATATATAGATGCCCAGGCTGTACCCTCTAGGAAGTCTAATTTAATGGGTTAGGTGGAATCTGGTATATATTTTTAAAAGCTCTTCTGGGTTCTAATATGCAGCTAGGGTTAAAGAACCACAGTCACTCTAAATGGTTAATTATGGCCAATGTTTACAGAAAGAAAAAAGAAAGAAAGAAAAGGAAGAAAAAGAATGGTACAAAGATACATCGGTAATATCCCAGATTATTCACAGATCCCACAAATATTTATTAAATATGTATATGACATAGTTCTTGCCCAAGACATTTAGAGCCCACTAGAAAGAAAACAAAAACACAAATAACAATAAAACATGCAAAATAAACACAGTGTTCTGGGAGTGCAGAAGTCACAACAAAAGTTTATACACAAAATAATTTCAAGGTCAAATTATAAAAAGAATGAGGAAAAAAAAATACATAAGCATTATTTACCACTGATTAGGGGAAAAAATGTAGCTCAATAGAACACAGAGAACCTGTACACAAATAAAACAATTCAAATTCTATTTAAATAAATAGAGATTTGTATTTATATTAACTTGACTATTGGAAGATTCTGGCATGAAAAAATTTACACTTTAAAAGCAAGAGAACCAGTATTATAAAGCCAAAAGCAAAACTTAGATTAAGATCTATAAAAGGGAAAGATATTAACAAATTAATTCAGTAGAGTTCTACTGAGAGAAA
The DNA here is from genome assembly GCA_029593785.1 of Cabassous unicinctus. NCBI lineage: Eukaryota > Metazoa > Chordata > Mammalia > Cingulata > Chlamyphoridae > Cabassous > Cabassous unicinctus. The sequence goes on along the minus strand of JAQZBX010113369.1, from coordinate 7,746 downwards.
GATTTCTTACTTTAAGAAAGAAATGCCCACAAAAATGACTAAAATTTGGTTTCTGGTATTAAAAAAAGAGAGAAATGTGTTAAATTCAAGTATTTATCTATCTCCTACTCAGAGAGCATAATCATTTTAATAAATAAGAAGAACACAGTTTACACCACCAGTGCTCATAGCAGAAAAGAGACCTACATATAATACACATTATCCTGAGTGATCATATAAAAACCTGAAGGGTCCAAAACTAATTTGTATTTATACTTCCAAATAAAGTTAAATGGCCTTAAAATTATCTGTGAAGTTATACAAGAAAATAACTACTGTGGATATTTAACAATCTTATAATAGAAAGATAATGTCAAGAAAGTAAATCCTCAGATAGGATTTGTTGAAAATTTAAAAACAAACAAACAAAAAACTGGGTTAGCAGTTATGATTTCTTATAAAGTAATTAAGACTCTATTCCTAAGAGTAATTTCAAAATAAGAACATAGGATAAATTGGGTCTTTTCCATCTCCATGTGAAATTTTCATAATTGATAAACAAATGGAAATGAATTTTAAAAATCATCAAATTTAAAACCTATTAAAAGGCTTTTTAAATGAATTTTAAAAATTTAAGATATACTGGTACCCCACCCCCCACCTTGATCTATCATCTTGGCACAAAACTATTTCAACATTTTCAAAATGTTATTTTCAAAGTTGTGACTGGCTTTTCATTTATTTCATCCAATAGAATATTTAATTTTACTTATCCATCCAAATGTCCCTATAAATGTCATTTATTATGGATTTGTTTTGCTAATACTAAAATATCAGAACAACAACATTACTACACAGATCAATCTGGAAGAAAAAATATACATTTAACTTGGAATACACTCCCACTTCTTCAGCTAACATTACACACTAAAATTTCTCCTTCAAAAATTTCTAACATTATTTCTAATGGCTTACTTAACGAACATACCGGAAACTGTGAATGCCCTGAAGTTCCTGCTGTAGAACCTCTTGTGTTGTTGCTATTAAGTCCAATGCTCCAACAAATTCAGAAGTAGATAACAACACCTGTACTGTAGGCTGAGTCTGGTGAACAGTGGCCATTAACTTCAGTTTATTGTACACTTTAACACAATTATTTCTGGTAAGTGCCAGTCTTAAAATGTGTAGTGATCCTTCACACATTACTTTATCAATCTGTGCAATTTTATCTCGAAGCATTTTCACAGCCTGGGAAGTTTTCTTGAGGTAGTCCTGCAATTCGTGTTGAGAGGTCATTGCATGAAAAAATGCTTCTGAACGTAGAGAGATCTGGTGAGCAATGTTTACTTCCACGATATCCAGATAATGGCTCAGCTTAAGAGGGAAGGAAAAAAAATCATGCAGTATCATAAATATACCTTCCTTGATTGCTCAAATACTTCTGAAAATGAAATTATAAGATGTCTAAATATACTTTAAATTCCATTAGGTGAATTGTTGGATTGTGGGATCCTGGAAATTGGGAATAACAAAATGGAAGGGAGATGAAAGGTGCAGTCCCGAGATTAATAAATGTAAGACAAAAGGATAGAAGAAAGAATGTAATTTACTGCCGCCTCTGTTCCTGCCATTACTGGCCTACAAACACCAGCTACTTTATCATTTTAGTTTCAGAAGTTTTAAGATCTGAGATAGAATGATCTCCTTAGCTCCCCCCGCCTCCCCACATCATCATAATCATCATCACACACCATTTATTTGACTAAAAAATGATTACAGTTACAATTTATTGATCTCCCTTTTCTATGAACCAGGCATTGGTATAAAACACATCATTTTCTAATTTTAACAATTTTGGAAGACAGTAATTATCATAAGTCTCATTTTACAGAGAGGAAACTGAGGCTCAAAGACATTAAATATCCTGAATAAAGACATAAAGACATGCAGTAATTAAGTGGCAAAACTAAAATTGAATCTATGTTTGCTTGATTAAAAAACTAGCTCTTTCTACTATACTATGCTGCCGCAAAATGTTAAAGAATCTGTGAAAGACAGATTAATGGTCCAGCCAAGAACTACAGAAAGTACTAGAATTTGTTTGGATCTTTTTTTCAATGCTGCTTATTTTACATTTCAAAAAAAATTTTTTAATCAATTTGTACAATTCAGTTATTTCCAATGAATTTTCCTCTTTAAAGGTTGACAATATGCTTATATAATTAGTTCACATACTTTTTATTTGGAAAACTATCAAGATTAATTCTATGGTAGTGTATATTAAACAAGCTTTCTAATTTCAAATATGGATTTTTCTTTTCTTCATTTCTAACTGCATATGCCTTTTTTGGCTATATTATCGTACCATTTCTCTACCTCTTTTTTACTTTTAGATTTTTTTCAACCATTAGCTCAAAATTTAGTCAGAGAAATCCTGCCTTAGGGTTAATGGATTTTCAACATTTAAGACTCTTAAGATTAGAAAGATTATCTGGTCAAGCATGCAAGATCACCCATATCTTCAATACTGCTCCTTTAATAATCTACTGTAGTATCTAATAGGTTACAAACAAGAAATTCTTCCATAGTTTAAATCTCTTGAGTTTTCACCCATTTGCCCCTTTTTTTTTCATCTTTGATACAGGTGCTCATTTCTTTATCTAAAAATCAGTATGGGCACAAATGTACTTTGGCAGTCTATAAGTTAAAGTGCACTCAATTCTTAGAATAATGACTAGAAAATGGATAAGTACTTTAGGATAGTGCTATTCAAAATGTGGTTTATGTACGGGCTGCCAGACTGTGGACTATTAATCAGTTCATGGTAAAATAAGGAACTTTGCCATAATATGTCAATCACAGCATGAAGTACACTGCTTTTTTTCCATAGGAAGACTTTCCTAATGAAGGAAGCAGTGCAATGATTTACATTCTGGTGCAAACTCTTCATCATCGCAGACCAGCACTGTGAGTAGCACTACAATAGGATACAATTTCTCTAATGCATGTTGCAGCATGGCCTTCAAAGCTAACATGATAAATCAATCATTGTCAATTATAAAGTGAATTGGAATCCTGTCTTCCATTCCTATTCTAAGAACAAAGCAGAATGCAAAGGAGCCAAGAATGTAAAAAGTAACAAACAAAAACAAAAAACCTGTCTCTGCAACTTACAAATTTTTCTAAATACCATTGCTTTAATCATACTTTAAATATGCAGCATGAGAAAAGCATTCTATTTAAATTTCAAAATTTTCTGGAATTTATCAATATTCTACTTATCTTCTCTTTTCAAAGGCATAGTATTTACATAATGCATTTTCTATTAAAATGCTATAAAGGAAACAATTTTTAAAGTATTCCTAAAAGTACCTGTATAGATTGATGAGATTTTTATTGCCTTTTGTCATTTTTATTTTTTAAGGTATTATTTTACCATGGCATATATGCGGAATGTGGAAAAGCATTTGGAGCAAACCTATGTCAGTAAACCCATTGTTTTCAACAGATTTATTAATTTGTTCTTACTTAAAGTAAAACTGTTTGTTCTTACTTTATAGGTAAAAAGGACAAAGTGAACCCCTCATTTTAAACTGTGAGAAAAGGAATACTCATGATTCTTTCACCACATTCCTTCTCTTCTCCCCAGCCTAGTCCTTTTTTCACTGGAACTAGACCAAAGTTATTGAATAGTCTTCCTGAGACAAATTTTCAGACTGCCTAAAGATGTCACTAGAGTAAAACAAAATACTTTCTTCTGATTTTAAGAACCACAGTTTTATAAATGCTCTAAACTAAGTGCTGAGAAAGAACAGAGATCAAGGGTCTTTATATTCTATTCAAGTTTTAAGATTTTTGATATGTGAGTTAATATATGTGTAAGTTCTAAATTTTAAATGACTTCAAGATGTTGAATTCTGAAATATAGAATATTGTAAAATTCAAAGAACTTCTGACTAAATAGCATGCAAAAGACTTAAGTTTTGCAAAGCTAAAAATACAATCGGAATACTGTATTTTTTTAACTATGACATTTTTGCTTCAAAATAATCATCTTTACTATTGCAAAAAAATAATAATAGATGACGACATAAATGAAGCAATATAGTACCTCAGGAAAAGCTGGTTTACTGTGCTTTAAATCATAAAGAATATAAAATTAGCCAATCTATAACTAAACTGTTTGGCGTAAAATGCAAAGCAATTCATTGCGTTATCTAATATATCTTTTCTATTAAAATTCCATCAACTGCTATTTCAGATAAGAAGCACTCAAACAATAAACTTTTCCTCTTTTATCAGCACAACCTATATTCCATTAAACCAATATGCTATTACTTTATTAGTTATGATTATTTACTTTTTAAGTTCAGCAGGCTTATAATTATTGGTAACAAAAATGAAATTAAAAGCAGAATATACTAAATCATTAAATATGAACTCATGCAAATGGTACCACTTAATTAGAATAAAGTTTCTACATGGAAAAAAGTCAAAAAGAAATTACCTTTTCTTGAAGCAACTTTGAGGAAGCCGCATCACGATTTCCTTTTCCACCAGCAGTATTAAAATGAGACCATGGTAAAACTGAATTAAAAGTTAAGGAATCGTCCAAGGCAAAATCTGGTTTCATAAAAATCTAAAAAAATGTATTTCCTTCAATTAGACATTTTCTTTACATCCATTATTCCTTCTAACATCATAAGACCATTAAACAAAATTAACTTGGATCTCAAGTGTGAACAGAAAAAGCAAGTGGTAACAGGCTGAGTTATTTGCATAAAGATCTGTATAAAAGTTTTTTATAAACATTGTTTCACCAAACTTCAAATGCTCATGAAAGATAGAAAAGTGTATTTTTGTCTTAACAAGTAGAAATGATCGTTCCATTACTACTTGATCAAACTCATTAAGGCAGTCCCACCAGGCTCATATCAAAGGAAGATGCACTTTTCCTAAAATTTCTGTATTATTTCCCACTGGATAATATTTTTTTTAAATGCCAAGTATCAATTTCTCTACATTTATAATTCTATTTTCTCCTGCTCAAAACTCTTCTAAAATTAGTTTAGATGAGACATATAGTAAAATTTAAAGCCAAAACAAATGTAATTTTATGAAGAGCGAGTACTCCTTTTCCCTTACATGTTACACACAGCTAGGTACTTTCTACCCATAATATTTCCTAAATATCCTTTGAATAACCTCTCTCCTCTATCTTCACCTCACTTCATCAGTTCAGTTCTTGATTATCTCCAGATTAATGCTTACTATAATAATTACTGATGTTCCCCCCCAGTCTATTGCTCTCAAAGATGCCCTTCTAAAATGCAAATACAACTGTTTAAAACTCTCAATGGATTCCTATGATCCACAGACCAAACTCCTCAGAATGGCATGCAAAATCCTTCATATTTTTGGATGCCATTCTCCCTCATTCTACCTACCTCTTTGTATCTTGCCATTTTGACTATTTACATATTACATTCTAGCAATATTCAACTATCTTCCATTCACTCTGGTACTTAAGTATCTTTGTATGTGCTTTTGACCTAAAATGCCCTCTCTTATCTTCCTGAAGAAGATCTAATCAAAAGGGCATGAGTCTCCGTGTATGATCAGAGATTAATCACGCCTACCTCTGAACATAAGTATACCATGTATACTTACTTATTTCATACATTGCAGAAATAATTTAATTTGTGTACTTCCCCAGAGACTGTATGTTCCTGCAGGAGTTTATAGCTTTAATTATTAATCTTTGTATCTCCAGGACCTACCATGGGCTGGAAACATGGTTTAACTAATTTCTATGTTATATTTTATATTTATTGATTCATTTTATCTATATCCAAAAATTTGTATGAATATGATAGAAACTAAGTAGGGACATTAATAAATTTTAAATTGCTGCTTTGGTATTATAATTTGGTTGATTAATTCAATAAACACTGAAGTGATTGTTTAACTCTTATACTAGGCACTGAGGGAGAAACAAAAATAAATTATTACACAGATCCTGATCTCAAGGATCTTTAGTCAAAAAGATGTGATTAAAAAATGAATACAGGAGACTTCCAGGAAGATGGTGGACTAAAAGACACGGGACTCTTTTCTCTCCCAGCAAAATAGCTGGAGGACAGGCAAAAATGGACTGGAAAAAAAAATATTCTAGGGTTTAGGAAACCAGGGAAGGCCAGACACTGCCCAGGAGAGGGACAAAGACAAAGAATCTCAATGGAAAATTGTGAGTTAAAAGCCAAACTCAGCATATAAATGCATTACCTTCCCCCCAGCATGGGACATGACCCCCTATGATAAGCCTCCCTGGCACCAAGGGATTACTACCAAGCACCAACTAGCAATGTAACTGGAGAAAGACCTTTACCAAAAGTGGGAAAAGGAAAAGCCAAATGAGTTTATATGGCTAAGAGACTTCAAAGTGAGTCATTCCAGAGGTTACACTTATGCATGTCTCAGCAGGATCTTATTGATTGCCAAAGTAGATACTACCCCAAATAGTGGGGCTCCTGAGGGCTCTGGAGACATCCAGACTCTATAGTCAGGGCAGATAGCTCAGGAGTTTGGTGCCTTGCCAGTGGGCCCTACTTTGGAATCTATGCTCCCCAGTGTGACAGAGTTGGACTCAGTTGTGGTTTCCCTACACATGGCTCTTCTGTTCTTCTATTTGAACCTATAATTAGTACTAGAGTTGGTAGGTGCATGTCTAAGAGACTCAAATCTTTATGCTGCCCATGTGCCAGCTGGGCCTCAAATCTCAACAGTGTTGCAACATCTATTCTCCAGTTCACTGGTCTCACTGAGGACAACTAAAAAGGAGGTGATGAAGGACAACTACCATCCCAAGGAACCGAGAGAATCTACAACTGCAAGCAAGAGACTCCCTTCCATCAGCCCTAATGGATTGCAGTCCCCTCTCAATTAGAGGTAGAGTGGACATCACCATCCCAGAATCCTCAGGATTGGGGAATGAACTATGGACTAAAGCAGACTTACTGGTATTCTACTATAGACTTATTGTGATTCTACCAATGGAAGAAATTATATCATTGACGTGGAGGCACTGGCCACTGGAGGTTCTGAGGGTAGGGAGAAGGAAAAACAGGTGTAATGTGGGGCATTTTCGGGACTTGGGAATTGTCCTGAATGATATTGCAATGACAGATACAGATCATTATATATCTTGCCATAACCTACAAGATTGTGTGGGAGAGAGTGTAAACTACAAGGTAAACTATAATCCAAGCTTAGTGGCAATGCTCCAAAATGTGTTCATCAATTGCAATGAATGTACCACACTAATGAAGGATGTTGTTAATGTGGGAAAATGTGGGAGGTGTGGGGAGCAGGACATATGGGAATCCCCTATATTTTTTATGAAACATTTATGTAACCTAAGTATCTTTAAAAATATATATATAGGTATAATATGGTGGCATTTTTGGTACATTGGAATTGTCCTAAATGACGTTGCAGTGACAGATACAGGCCATTATATATCTTGTCATAACTTACAAAAATGTGTGGGAGAGAGTTTAAATTATAATTTAAACTATAATCCACACTTAGTGGCAATGCTCCAATATGTGTTCATCAATTGTAATAAATGTACCACAGTAATGAAGGATGTTGTTAATGTGGGAAAGTGTGGCAGGGGTAGGGAGCGGGGCATATGGGAATCCCCTATATTTTTTATGTAACATTTATGTAATCTAAGTATCTTTAAAAAAAAAAAAGAAAGAAAAA
>JAQZBX010113368.1:0-10111 GCA_029593785.1 Cabassous unicinctus | reverse complement strand
AAGCTATGAGGGGGTCCAGGCAGCCAAATCCACAGAAGTTAAACCACTCTCCACCTTCTGTCAGAGCCCTCCCTTCCTCAGATTATGTTCCCACAAGCCAGCAGGCAGCGGGAGTCGCGGATGTAGGATCCATGGCTCCAGCCAGCCGTTTTCTGTGCGGGCGGGGCTCAGCCCTCCGTGCTGACCACCAAAGGCAGGCCCAGAACTCACGAATCTCCACCGATCACTCCACGCCGTGGATCCGCCAGCGTGGATCCACGTGGATCCAGCGTGGATCGTCGCCAGCTGCTAGACGACCCAAGGCTCCCACTCCGCGCGCCCACAGCACAGACCCTTGGATAGGACCGTGTCCACAGTCGGCCGTCCCCGGAGATCTGAACCATGAGCAACCACCTAGATCGACGCCATCTTGGTCCCTCTCCCATCTATACATGTTAATCCTTCTCCAACATCAGTTTTAATGATTGAAGAAGAGTTAAGGAATAATTAAAATGCTAAGAACAGTCTGATGTATATCGAAATGTCCAAAGCACTATTTCTCAAAGTGTGGTCCAAACACTACTTTCACAGAATTGCCTGGAATAGACTAGGGGAACCCATCCCAGATCTATTAAATCAGAACCTGTAGGTGAGGGGCCTAGAAATTCACATTTGTAACATACTCCCAGATGATGCTTATCTAACTAAGTTTGAGACTCGCTGGTGGATTTTAAAGAAAGGACCTTTTCTTCCCAACACACCAGAATATTTCTGAATTCTTGAACTTTTCTGCTATCTGATTTCTATTTTAGGAGACAACAATGGATGGTCTCTGCAACTTGACAAATATTTTGCAAATTACTACAAAATGACTTCCCGGTATCCTTTTGAGGCAGAAACACCTGAATGCTGTAAGTAATCAGAAGGGTTGCGTCTCCTTTTCCATGAGTTCATAAGACACCATGTTTTTTAAAGTTATATCCAATTTTTTTTTTTAAAAGGTAAATTATGCTTTTCTAGTTTGTATTCCCATTGGAGATGCAGCCTTAATTGGGGAATTTTATTGTAAAATGAGTCAGGGACTTTAAGTGTAAAAGTAAGAAATCATCTCAGGTATTATTATGAACAAATTAGTAGCAGTCAGTCAGGGTTGCTTTTTTGTGCAAGTACCCTTTTCACAATTACTAACAATCTTATAAACTCTGATGTAAAGGAAACAGAGAAAATGGAAGAATGGAGAAGCTGTGTCGATATTATGTTTGCAAGTGAGAAATTTTCTGGGGACTAAGCTATATGTTAGAGCTATGAAAACTTTATTAATTATAACCTGCCATGTTTAGCCATATACCTAAAACTTACAAAAATACTGGAGGAGATAGGGAAAGAGGCATAACCTTGAGTATTAACACTATATTTTAGATCAGGAAGATCTATAAAATATAATTCTTGATAAATAAATTCTAATCTAATAAATTATTCAAATGTAAATCTGTGCTTTGAAGTTGTAAATTTGACTCTAGTTTTTCAAAAACCTTGGTTTGAAAGGCAGGGGTTGGGGAGAAGAATCTTTTACTATATATTTTACTTTATGTTTGGCTACAAACTATAAAGTCTACTTTTTAAAATTTCTTAATATTTTTCTTTTCACTACTCAAATGAAACAATTAACAGTTCCCAATTTAAGAGTATAACATATCCCTCCTGAGAGAATCACAGGCTACTCAGCAAGTTACCCATCTCAGCACGATGCCTGTCTCCAGGAAGATGGAGACCAAGGTATTTGATCATTTAAAAGTTAAGTCTTTTAAAAAAGAAAACAGCTAACAGGTATAGTTTAACTACTAATATAATGTAGAATAATTCCTGGATTAGGCAATCTTAGTTCCAAACATAGTTTTATTTTTGTTGTTGTTGTTTGAGTATATGTTTTTCTCTTCATTTCTTAAATTTTAATTGGATTTTTTAGTATCTCACCTTATTCCCAAAAGTATATTATTTGGCTTACAATAACAAAATGGCTACTAACAGATGTAATATGATATTTAAAAAATCAATTGATGACTAGGAAGGACAATGGAAAAGAAAAATTATATAAAGAAATACTCACTGAGAAAAGTTTGGTGAGACCAAAGCTTAGGTCTGGATTTTGTAGTCATTAGATCAAGGAGGAAAACGTAATGGTTACATAACTTTAATAGTTTGTTTTATAAAGCAAAAACATACAAATGGGAGAAGAAGAAGAAAACAGACCAAGTCAGCAAGAGAAAAAAATTTGTTACTGATTCTGTGATCTGGGAGGAATCACAAGTATATTTTTGTCACAAGTATATTTATATAAGAGGAATGGATCCACATAATAAATGATTCCTCAGAAAATACAGAGGCAATTTCTTTTATCAGTACTTAATAAAGAGCATACATAGATTTTAAAATTAAAGTTCCTTAAAGACAAATCTGGAGGTACAATTAATAATTTAATATTATACTTGATAATAGTGTAAAAATGGAATGGAAAGTGTAGTGCAAAATTTGGGAATAAAACTTGAGTTTCCCATTGTACGGCTTTATTTTAAAACTGATTATTATAGGTATTTATTGTAAATTAAACTCATGAGAATGGCTAGATTTTTTTTGACTGGTTGAAAAAATATAGTTACTTCTCAAAAGCAATATCATGGAAAATATAATATCTATTATTAACCAGTATATTAATAAAGTTTATATCTGAGGGATTTGGAAAGTACAGAAAATTGGATTTTTAACCTAGTTGAAATATCCTATACAAACTATTTGTATCATATTTGCAATTAGCATTTTAGCATAACCATGTATCCATGTTATCGCAAGCCCTTTTAAAATATACTATACAATATTACCTATTTTGTAAATGGCATAATTTATTTAACCATTCTTTGTTGTTAAATATTTACTTATTTTTTTTCATTTTTTCCCTATTACAGATAAAACTGTAATCAACATATAGAGATTATCTTAACTCAGCCTATATGAAAGGAAAAGCCCCCTGGAATTAATGCTCTTTTCTCTGTCCTCCTTTCCTGTCCTTCCTATTCACTCTCAATAGCCTCATCTTCCTTCCTAACCCTCACCATACTGTCCCCACAACATAAACATAAGCTCACACATTAGACGTGACTAACTTACAGAAATAGAATCAGGATTCAGAGTTCCATAACCAAAATTGGTATTTAGAGCTATAAAATCATTTAAAAGTTTTTGGCAAATACTCTTTTTATGTAAAAAGCAAAACCTAAGTTATGATCTTGATCTTTTGTAACCCTGTAAAGGAATCTGTAGCGAAAGATCGCTGATCGCCTCATATCTGTATTAGCTCAAAGCCAATAGTCAACTATGCTCATTAACAGTTGTCCCACCAGCTTTGTCACAAGAGTCTTTACTATGCCATTGAGACTCTTGCCTATTTGCTGGAAGCTTAACTATAAAAGTCAAAAACTGGAAACCTGCAAACAGAAGTCTTCATGGAAAGTTTTGTCCTATGATGTTTTTTTTTTTTTGTTTTTTTTCCTATGATGTTTTGAAGCATTTAAAATTAGTTATTATATTTTAAATACGTAATTTATATGTAAAATTTTTGAAGCATTTAAAATTAGTTATTATATTTTAAATAGGTAATTTATATGTAAAATTTTGTATTTCTGGGGTTTTTTTGGAAAAGTTAGTAGACTTAGCTACACATGGCCCCTATTCTAGGATGGCAACAGTTAAGAGCTGTTCCATTTACACATCTTGACACAGCCTTCACCTATTTTGCTTCTCTTTTGTGTTATCTACCTGGCTCCTGTAGATATTTGAGCCTGTAAACCCTGCTCTACAGTTTAAGGCTCCAGAAGTAAATACACAAGGAAACATTCCTCATTGTTCTTAGTAATCAACCTTTCTCCATCAAGGCAGGAATAAGACTGTGTTTATTATACTAGATAATAATTCCATTACACTTGTTAGCTATATGAACACATCACTGTGAAGCCCTAACAGATTTTATTAATGTTAAATCACATCCTTAAGGATATCACCACAGTCCCCACGAGAAGGCCAAAGGCATACGCCCCATTCTTTCTCTTCCCAAGCCCTACGAGTAAGAATAGAATGGCTGCACAGAAAACATGTTCATTCCCATAAATGAAGTTTTAGACGCTCTGCCCTACATTAGCCAAAGGAAGATCATAAAATTGCAAGTCCATCAAAATCTTTTGAAGAACTTCTGATTTTTTCAGGGAAAAAACACAACATTTTTTACCAATAGTGTTTAGTTTTCCTCTTTCTCAATAGTTAACAGATTTTGTGCTTCATTAAAGGTTTAGATTATGCTATTAATAAATACTTTGTTTTTAAATAGTAGCTTTGATATGGACATCAAAGTTCATTATACATTATTATGTTAGCTTTGGGCATAGCCACATCCCTAGGGTATGTAAGTGCAGATGATTTCATTCATTTTGCAACAAATGGAGAAGAGCAGGCTGGTATTCTATATATATATTCTATATTTGGAAGCATATATGACTGGTAGAAGTGTATGTTTCCAAATGTTAATGCTCTTGCATCATTTTAAGATTACATCAAAAGAAAAGTTTGAAACAAAGTATTAACAAATGTCTTTGGTAAGACGTGGCATATATTGTTCTAAGTAATTGTCTCATAGCTTTTCATTTCTTTCTTTTCATGACCCTCCTCTTCCTGGTCTCTCACTGTCATCATTTCTTACTACTTCTTCTTTCTTCAGTGGTTGGTTCTGTGCCCGTGAAATGTCTTTGCCGAGGTCTAGAGCTTGACTGTGATGAAGCCAACTTGCGAGCTGTCCCATTGGTTTCTTCAAATGTGACTGTAATGTAAGTAGCAAAGAATGGTTTCATCCTGACAGCCAGAATAGCACCTGTAAAACTGTACCATAATTAAGGTTTGTCATTACTAGTAATGTTTATTCAAAGGTGATAATGTTCCTTGGTCAATTAATGATTGCTGATATTTATTTAGCACATTAAAAGCATGTCCCTATCCTATATTATTTTGTATATTTAATTATTTTATCCCTCATAACAATCCTATGAAGTATTTGCTATCACCATATTTTATTTAAACAAAAGATGCCATCAATCTTATGTACTACTAAAGAAAAAAGAAAACAAGTAAAATAAATTCATTAAAATATTCCCAGAATTTCACATTTAATGTCCAACTCTTCTGAGTCACATTTTGACTCAAATGTTGATTTTTTTTGCTAAGTCAAACTAATATAAAAGTAAATTAATCTCAAAATTAATAAATGATTTGTTGATTCAGTATTGATTTAAATTCAACCAAACTTCAGCAATACACAGACAAGTACACACATATGCATATACAACAAGATGTAAAACATTTGACTGAAACATTTAAAAAGAAATCAGGGAAGGAAGCAGATACAGCTCAAGCAATTGGGCTTCCACTTATCACATGGGAGGTCCTGGGTTCAGTTCCCAGTGCCTCCTGAAGAAGGCAAACAGCTGGTGTGGTGGGCAGGCGCGGTAAGCTGACACAAGATGATGCAAGAAAAGAGACACAAAGAGGAAAGACAATGAGAAATACTACAAACCAGGGAGCTGAGGTGGCTCAGGTGATTGAGCACCTCTCTTCCATATGGGAGGTCCCGGGTTCGGTTCCCAGTGCCTCCTAAAGAGAAGACAAGCAGACACAGAGAGCATACAGCAAATGGACATAGAGAGCAGGCAGCAAGCGCAAACATTGGGGAGGGGGGCAGGAGGAATAAACAAATAAGTAATAAATCTTAAAAAAAAAAAAAAGAAATCAGGTAGAGTGGGGTGGAGACTGGGATTTCTTAGATGGATATTTTAATCTAATATTTTTACTGAGATTTTGTGAAAACAAAATCTGATGTTTTAGTGCCTTGTGACTCCAACTTGGGGTGTATGAGAACCAAATAGAAGTAATTGTCAACCTTACAAATATTGGCAAATCCTGCCTTTTTCCCAAACCACATAATAGAGCAACTTACATGCTTGAATATAAAGGGTAACAGCTACAGCTCATTACTAGTTGATAGGGGTACTGTAACAGTTTGAATTTATTTTATGTATCCCAAAAAGAAAAAGATTATGTTCTCAAACTAATCTATTTCTCTGGGTATGGTACTTTTTGATTGAATTAAATTCAGTTCATGGGCCTTTGATTAGATTACTTGATAAGATCAAGAGCTTTTGATTGGACTATGTCAGTGACGTTGAGTCTCGACCCCCTTGCTGGATCTAATATAAACAGAGACACAGAGAGAGCGATTCAGAGGAAAGAGGAGTGCCACTATGTTGATCCTGCAATATGAGAGAAAGGCCTCCAGTTTTCCCATAGCTGAGCTGCAAGGAAAGAAGCCCCGAAGAGGCTCAAAGAGCCCAGGGAGAGAAAAGCCATATGCCTGATAGCTTGCAGCTGAACTCGGGAAGAAAATGGAGCAGCCCAGACCAATAGAGGAGGCCCAGAAAAAGACAAGACCTATACCTGGATGCCCTCAGCTGAGCTCCAGGAGATGAGAGATTCTGGAGGGGAAGGCAGAGACCTCAGCAGAGCTCAGCAGCCCTTTGGCAAACTAAAATAGGCACCATCAAATTCACAAGTTGGGAAGCGGATGTGGCTCAAGCGATTGAGCTCCTGCCTACCACATGGGAGGTCCTGGGTTCGATTCCCAGTGCCTCTTAAAGAAGAGGAGCAAGATAGCGAGCTGACATGATGGGCTGATGCAACAAGAGACACAAGGAGGAAAACATATGAGAGACACAACAAAGCAGAGAGTGGAGGTGGCTCAAGTGATTAGGCACCTCCCTCCCAATGAGAGGTCCCGGGTTCGGTTCCTGGTGCCTCCTAAAAAGGAAGACGAGCACACAACAAACAGACACAGCAAGTGCAAACAATGAGGGAGTGGGGAGAAATAAATAAATAAAATAAAATCTTTTAAAAAAAACACACACAAGTCAGCTCCAGGAAACTTACCCAATTTATAGTAGCCTGGGAATATGACTGAGAACATCAGGCAGGTTAAGCTACAAAGGCTTGTTTTCCAAAGGATATAACACTCCCAACTGACCTAAGGAAAAAGAAGAGTTCTTCAACATTCCTATCCTATCCCTGTCTCACAATAGCTCTTTTCATAATAATTAGTTCTACTAGAAAAAAATAACAATCCCCAAAAGGATCTGAGGTTCTGTGAAGACTTTCCATGTATTGGTAATTGAATCATGTCCACCACGAAAGACATGTTCAGGTCCCAATCCCTGGGCCAGGTGTGAACCATTGTAAATAGGACCTTTGAAGATGCTATTAGTTAAGGTCTGCCCAAACTGAATGAAAGTGGTCCTTAATCCAATATGGCTGAAATCCTTATAAGCAAAGGAAATTGAACACTGAAAAGAGAAGCCACGGGGAGCAGCCAGAAGTTGGCAATCAATAGAAACCAGAAAAGAAAGGAGAAGGTGCCTCCATGTGCATTGCCATGTGATAGAAAAGCCAAGGAACCCCCAAAGATTGCCAGACAGATAGAAGATATCAAGCCCTAGAGGAAGCAAGCTTTCTAGACTCTGAAACTGTGAGTCAATGAATTCCTGTTGTTAAGCCAACCCACTGTACAGTATTTGTTTTAGTAGCAGGGAAACTAAAACACTATTATTTAAATTCTGACTGGAACTGCTCCATATAGAAATTTATGATGATTTTATCCTATTTTTTAAGGAAAAAAAACTGTCTTATTATGGGCACTGCTTGTTGAAATTACTACAAAATCCAAATCAAAGAATACCCTGATGCCAGAAACCTCTTTTTTTTTTTCCTACAACCAAGGTTTGAATTCACTCTTCAACAATTCAACTAACCTTTCTAAGAGAAAAGAACAGAGAGAGATGCTGGAGGAACATTGGCATGAGGCAGTGCCTAACTAGTGTGTGAACCCCATGTATAGACATCAGATTCAATTTTTAAAAAAAACAAACCACTGTCCACATTTGTACATACATACATTCATAGAGATATGTCCAACCCTGTGGACCACGAGTTTGCAATCCCTGGTATAAAGACAAACACTGGGATCAGATCTTAGTGAACAACTGGCTACAGGAAAGTGAGAGAGAATGAGGGGTCAACCATGAGACTACAAGGTGTCCGTCCTGAGTAATAGAGTGATCCAACAATGGGAGAGACTTGGTAGAATAAGTGGAGAAGACCAGAACTCCAATCTTTCAGATGTTTTTCATTTGAGATAACAGGTCATTCAGTGGAAATTTCCTATAAGCATTTGGAAATAAAGGAATAAAAGAGTGAGGCTAATTTAAAATTTATTTCTATAACATCATCTTTTATTGTTTTTCTAAATATATATATATATATATATATATATGGCATTTTCTTGTGCTTTGAGTTGAGCAGTTTGAATCTGGTTTATATTTTCCTCTGCAGGGCACTGACACTCAGCATCACACCTAGTCCCAGTCATCTTTTTGTTGTTGTTCAAGTCCACAGTGAAAAGAATCTCTAGGCTTTATAGCAAATGCCTTAAAATAAATGCCAAATTGTATTACTGAGTTGTTTCCAGGTTTTGAGTCAAAACTATTACAGGGAAATAATGTCAAAAATAGACTATATCATATATAAGTAAATTATCAAAGAAGCTAATAATCTGAGTAATGTTTACTGAAGTTAAGGACTTTTGAAAAGATGTTTCACAAAAATGTTAATGAGCAAACAGGCAAACAGATAAATAAGATTATTCCTACATTGTTCTTGCTTTCTAAATATGAATTTCTACTGTTTAGTGAGCTGACTTTAAGATCCTGGAGTTTAATCATTAGAACTACATGATCAAATGGAAATAGCTGCCCTAAAAAACCAAGTTCTAGAACTGACTTTGACTATGACAATAAGATTAGGCATTTTCACACACATACACATAAACACACTCATACACAATAAATACATATAATAAATATATATACATATTGTCATCATTATCAATTAACATTTCTTGAGCTCTTTTTATATGCTAGCATAGTACTAAGCACCTTACATAATTACCTCATGCAAAATTGACATGAAATAGGTAGAGATATCCTCATTTTAAATTTGATGAAAATGAGGCTCAAGCACACTGAGAAACTTGTCCAAAGTGATGGAGATAGTAAACAGCAAAACCAGGAATTAAACCCAAATCTTCCTAACCCCAAAGCCCATAATTTTTTCACCATACTCTACATCTCTCATTAGGTAACAGATATAAAAGAACTTCAAAAATCACCAAATTCTATAATACTACTATGCTATATAATCTCTGTCATTTTCTTAGAACTTTTCATTTTATCTTTACCTCTTTCACCAGCAATAGAAACTGGCTTGAGGCCTTTTATTTTTTAAAGAAATCTAATTTTTATCCCTCCATGGGAGTAATTCCATAAACAACAGCAATATTTTTTCAAAAGATGACTTTAAGATAGCATTCCTATTTATTCAACAAATAATTACTAAGTGCCTACTATGTGCCACTCTTATAAGCTCTTGGAATATATCAGTGAACAAAACAGACAAAAATGCCTTTTTCATGGAGCTTACATTATGGTGGGAGAGGACAGATAATAAACAACAAATATAATAAACAGGTAAAGATATACAGTACATTAGAAAATAATCACTGTGGTAGCAAAAATAAAACAAGTTGAAGGGGGAGTGTATGTGGCTCAAGTAGTTGGGTGCCCACCTCCCACATTGGAGGTCCCAGTTCGGTTCACAGTGCCACCTAAAGAAAACGAGCAGACACAACAAGCAGACATAATGAGCACACACAATGAGCAGATGCAATGAGCAGACAGTGAGCAGAAACAAGGAGCAGACAGATAAGGGAGCCATCTGCGGGGGATTGGGAAAAAGGTTGAGGGAGACACAGAGTGGAGAAGACAGTCATCTGCAGTTTTAATTAGGGTAATCCGATTAGATCTCATTGAAAAGGTGACAATTGAGTAAAGACTTGAAGTGTTAGCATATGGATTGTTCCAAGCAGAGGAAAATAATATAAAGACATTGAGGTAAGAGAATGTTATGTGTTAAAAAAAAAAAAAAAAAAAAAAAA
>JAQZBX010113367.1:0-10111 GCA_029593785.1 Cabassous unicinctus | reverse complement strand
TAAGCTTAAGACATATGTGGCTCAGGTGGTTGGGTGTCCATCTCCCATTTGGAGGGACCTGGAGCTCCCAGTAAAAACAAAAATAAAAATATATATATATAGAATTTATGTGGGCCACAATGCCCCATGTGTGGGTGCACTGCCAGGCCCCGAGGGCGGGTGAGCTGCCAGGCCCCACGAGTGGGTGAGCCACCATACCCCATGTGCAGGTGTACCACCAGGCCCCACAAGCCACGCAGTAAGATGATGATGTAACAGGAGTGACACAAGGGAGAACCAAGATGAGACAAACTGAAAAACCAGGAACTAAGGTGGCACAGGAGGTAGGATGCCTCTTTCCCACATCAGAGATTCTGAAGATTGAATCCCAGTGAAGACAGGAGGATAAGGATGAGAAGAGAGGGCAGGAAATGGACACAGAGAGTTGCCCAGTGAATGGACACAAAAAAGGGGGGGTTAAAAATGGATAAAATAAATAAATAAATAAATAAATACTTTTAAAAAATGTATAGGGGAGGAAGATACGGACTATAGTTACTGGCAATATTTTGACGGTGCTCTTTCATGATTTGCTAACAAATGTTTCACAACAATGCAAGGGGTTTGTGGGGGGGATGTGTGGGAGACCTGTATAATGTTATGCATGTTATGCATGCTTCTTTTGTAAGTTCACAATGTTTACTGAACACTTATAATTTATGTATGTCCAAGTATGAAAGATATACTTCAATAAATTGTTTAAAAAATATTTATATGGACGTACCTTAGATATATTGTGGGTTTGGTTCCAGGCTATTGCGTTAAACCAAGCATTGCAATAAAAAAGTGTAAAAACATAATTTATAGAAAATTCTTTAAAGACAAGGTCACATGTGAGTAACCTGAAAGAAGTGAAACAGAGTGTCATACAAATATCTAGATGAAGTGAGGCTCAGACAAAAGGAAAAGCAAAAACAACATTCTGTAATATTGGATTTTGCATCTTTTTATTTCAATGCAAATCATCATTTTATCTTAATAAAAACTGGGTAAAAAGATATATTGGATATTGTGTTTTGTCTCAATAAGTATAAATAAGTATATTGTGTTTTGTCTCAATAAGTATAAAAGTATAACTTTCTCTAATATATGAATTTTCTTTTTATTAATATTTCCAGTATCCTTCTTGAAATGTATTTTTTTCCTTGTGCCTTGTCTATTTTATATAAAAATTTTACCACTTGTATCACTGTTACAATGTAATCAATTAACAACTGCATTAACAATAATCTGCTCTGGTCAGTGGTTATCTCCTGCCCCATCCTCCCATTTTTGTTAATTCCTCAATCTTAGGGGTTTGGGACAATGTCTACTCTGACTGTTTCAGGCTGAGAAAGCACATAGATATTATGGGACAGAGGGATGGAAATGTTTTGCTTGAATTTAAAGATACTCTTTTTTTTTAGGGTCAGGCTGGCCAGTCCTCAGCATTTTGTTAGTTATCCAGGGCAGCTCTGAAGGACTAAACAGGAGGAGTTGACTGCATATCCATTAGGTTCCAGGGCTCAACTGGAATATGAAAAATCTGAAAACTTTCAGTCTCTGAGAGCTATAATTAACGTGTAAATTGAAAAGTATAGGTCCAGATAGAAGGAGTAGGAGAATCATAATTAGGGAATTTAAAAATGAGTTATGTCATATGTTATATTTTATAAATTATGTTACATTGGGAAAATAGATTTACATATATTCCCAGATAGAGCCCACTGAGGGAGTGTTTATATCAGAGGGCCATGTGGCTTGCTTGGGATGTCCAGATACTCCTAAGGCCCTCAGGAGCACTTTTGTTTGAGACTTTGTTTTTGTGGCACTTTGTGAAGTCTAGCTGAGATTGGCAAAGGTGTAACTTATGGAATGAAGTCCTATTCACTTTGAAAATTCTTAGCAATTAAAACTCTATTTTATTTAGTATTTCCTCCTTTTGGTCAAGTTCTTTCTGAAACTCATTGCTGATTAGCACATGTTAATAATTCCTTGGTGCTAAGAAGTCTCTTTCCTCTGAATAATGACCCACATTGTAGGGAAGGCAGTGAGAATTTTACTTGTTGTCTTTAGCTATTTTATTGATAGTTGCTTATTGCCCTCCCATTGTTTTCAATATTTTGAAGGGCAGCTTTCCTATAAGTGTCTTAATTTATTCTAAATTATGTTATACAATTTATCACTAAATTCTTGACTTCATTTTTGAATTGACTTCTAATCTGTGTATATTAACAAGTGGCTTTGAGTCTACCTGCTATGAAAGTATCACTTTCATTCCATTTATTTTATTTTCATTGATTAATTTGAAATAATGAAATACTTCATTAGTTAAAATTAGTTAAGAAAAATAATCATGTTGTTTTAATTTTGTTGACATCAAGTTACATTAATGGTAGCTAAATAAATAATAAACTCAAAGAATATGTATGGTTAACAGAAATATTGCCAAGGTATCCAAGACTTAGACTGAGCAAAATAACCATCATTACTTGGAAGCCTGATACATCAAATGAGTTTTAAAATGAGGAAGGACATTATATACTAATAAAAGGGGCAATTCGCCAGGAAAGAATAACAATCATAAATGTATATGCACCTATACAGGATGCCTCTAATTACACGAGACAAGCACAGACAAAACTGAAGGGAGAAATTAATGCCTCTACAACAGTAGTTGCAGACTTCAATACAATCACTGTCTTCACTGGATAGAATATCTGGGGAGAGGAGAAATAAAAAGCTTGAATAATAAGATAAATGAACTAAGTGTAATAGATATATATAGTATATGGTACCCTGAAACATCAGGATATTCATTCTTCTCAAGTGCTCATGGATATTCCTCCAGGATATACCATATGTTGGGTCACAAGGCAAATCTCAATAAATTTAAAAAGAATTAAATTATACAAAGCACTTTTTCTGATTAATGGAATAAAGCTGGAAATCAGAAACAGGCAAATAAGGGAATATTCACAAATATATGGAGATTAAGAAACACACTCTTAATCAGTGGGTCAAAGAAGAAATTGTGAAAGAAATCAATAAATATCTCAAAATGAATGAAAATGATAATACAAAATATCAGAATCTATGAGATGTAATGAAGGCACTGATGAGAAAGATATTTATAGCCCTAAAAATGTTTACATTAAAAAAGAAGAAAATGTTAAAATCATTGACCTAAGAACACAGCTGCAGGAGCTTACAAAAAGAATAGCAAACAATTGCCAAAACAAGCAGAAGGAATGAAGTAACAAAAATCAGAACAGAAATAAACGAAATTGAGAATAAAAAAATAGAGATAATTAACAAAAACAAAAGTTAGTTCTTTGAAACAATTAATAAAATTGACAAACCCTTAGATGGACTGACAAAGAAAAGAAGAGAAGATATAAATAAATAAAATCAGAAATCAAAATGGGGACATTACCACTGGCCACACAGAAATAAAAGAGATCATAAGAGCTTACTATAACTGTACGTCAACAAAGTAGACAATGTAGATAAAATGTAAAAATTCCTAGGAACATAAAACAACTTATAATGACCCTAGATGAAATAGAAGATCTCAACAAATTACAACTAAATTAAATCACAATTAAAGAAATTGAAACAGTCATCAAAAAACTACCCAAAACGAAAATCCAGGAAGAGATGGCATCACAGGTGAATTCTACCTAGCATCCAAAGAAGATCTAAAAAAAAATCTTACTCAAAATCTTCCAAAAAAAACCTGAACAAGAAGGAATGCTAACAAATTCATTACTCATTCCATGAAGCCCATATCTCTCTACAAAAGCAAGATAAAATACTATGAAAAAAAGAAAATTACAGACCCATTTCCCTAATGAATACAGATGGAAAAATCCTCAATTCAATGCTCACTAATTGAATCCAACAACACATTAAAATAATTATTCATCATGACCAAGTGGGTTTTATCCCATGCCTGCAAGAATGGTCCAACACAAGAAAATCTGTCAGCATAATACACCACATTAATATGTCAAAGAAGAAAAATCACATGATCATCTTGATTGATGCAGAAAACATATTTGACAAAATTGAATATCCTTTCTTGATAAAAAAATATCCCCAAATTTAAGAATTGTAGGAAACTTTATCAACATGACAAAAGGCAGAGATGAATCACCCACAGCTAACGTTTTACTCAATGGTGAAAGACTGAAAGTTTTCCCCTTGAGATAAGGAACAAGACAAGAATGCCCACTGTCACCACTGTTGTTCAACATAGTGCTAAAGTAATCAGACAAGAAAAAGACAAAAAGTTGTCCAAATTGCAAAGGAGGAAGTAAAACTTTTGCTATTCACAAATGATATGATCTTATACCTTGAAAGTCCCAAAAAATCTACAGCAAAGCTATGAGAACTAATAAACGAGTTCAGCCGAGTGACTGGATAAAAGACTGATACGCAAAATTCGGTAGTATTTCTATTCAATAGTAAGGAGCAATTAGAGGGAAAAGTCACAGAAAAAAAATTTCCATTTACAATAGTAGCTAAAGGAATTAAAAATTTAGGAATAAATTTAACCAAGGAAATAAAGCACTTGTATTCAGTAAACTACAAATCATTGCTAAAAGAAATTTTAAAAGACCTAAATAAATGGAAGAACATTTTGTGCTCATGGATTGGTATAATAAATCTCATTAAGATGTCAATTCTACTCAAATGGATGTACAGATTCAATGAAATCTCAATAAAAATCCCAACAGCTTTATTAAAGAAGTGGAAAACAAAATTATGAAATTTTTTGGAAGCATAAGGGGTCCAAAATAGTCAGAAACATCTTAAAATGACAGAATGAAGTGTGATAGACTGTCACTTCTGGAGTTTAAATCAAATTACCTGGCTACAGTGCTAAAATCAGCATGGTATGGGAATAAAGGTAGACATATAAACCAATGGAAAAGAATAGATGATTCAAAAACAGACCTTCACATCTATTTTCAAGTGTTGTATATTCTTCTTTTTAACAAATCAATTTTATTGATACATACTAATAAATCATATATCCATCCTAAGTGTACAATCAATGGTAAATAATACAAGCACATAATTGTGCATTCATCACTTCAATCATTTTAGAGCATTTTCATTATTCCAACAACAGCAATAAATGAAAAACAAATGCACACACAAAAGTTATCACCTCTCAACTTTCTGTGCTTCCCTTGCCATACATAGCTGCTATTATGTTCTCATCTTTCTAGTTTAATTGTAGTTATATTTTATCAAAACAGTCTTATATATGTAATATCACCTGTATTCAGATTTCTTCTCAAGTTTCACTATGTTATAAAATCCCATGTAATATTTTTTTAGCTCTCCTTCTTGTAATAAGCATAACCTTATGGTTGAAAGGGAGAGCCCTCTCAACCATTTTCATACCCATTTTGTAAATCTGCAAGTTACAAACACTGTGATGTGCTTCACCATTTCTATTCGTTTTCAAAGATTTATAAAAAACTCTTTTTACAAATTCTGCACAGATGAGCCTTCAGCTTTCCATTCTCTACTCCCATTCTACTTTTCAGTGACCTATGTTTTAATTAATAACTCCATGATTTTACACAATATATTTAGTTCATAACAGTACAATCATACAGTATGTCTTTTTGTGTCTGGCTTGCTTCACTCAACATAATGTCCTCCAGGTTCATCCATGTTGTCATATGCTTCACAATTTCATTTCTTCTTAATATTGCATAATATCCCATCATGTGTACATACCACAATTTGTTAATCCATTGGACAGTAAATGGACACCTGTGTTGTTTCTATCTTTTGACAATTGTTAATAACACCACTATGAGCATTGGTGTGCAGATGTCTATTCATGTCACTGCTTAGTTCTTCTGGGTTTATACTTATTAATGGTATTGCATGGTCACATGAAAAATCTATATTCACCCTCATTGAGAACTACCTGAGGTCCTCCATGTGGCTGTGCCATTTGAATTCAAAACAACAGTGAA
Source organism: Cabassous unicinctus (assembly GCA_029593785.1). Taxonomy (NCBI): domain Eukaryota; kingdom Metazoa; phylum Chordata; class Mammalia; order Cingulata; family Chlamyphoridae; genus Cabassous; species Cabassous unicinctus. Next base: position 4,088 of record JAQZBX010113367.1, on the reverse strand, counting down.
TAAGCATTCCTATCTCTCCATATCCTATACAACACTTGTAGTTTTCTGACTTTTTAATAGTGGCCATTCTAATAAGTGAGAAATGGTATCTCATTAAAGTTTTGATTTGCATTTCCCTAATCTCTAGTGATGTTGAACACTTTTTCATGATTTTTTTTTTTTTGCTATTTACATTTCTTTTCTAGACAATTGTCTTTTCAAGTCATTTGCCCCTTTTTTAATTGGTAGTTTGTCTTTTCATTGCTGAGTTTTACTATGTATTTATATATCATGGGTATTAAATCCTTACTGAACATATGATTTCCAAATATTTTCTCTCACTGTGTCACCTAATGTCGTGGGGCTCTGCAACCATCACTCAAATCTAATTTTAGAATATTCTTGTCACTCCAAAAAATAACCCTGTATCAATTAGGACTCACCCCTTCCTCACCTACCCTTCCCACCCTGTAGCCCTAACCAAACACTAACCCATCTTCTGACTCTATAAATTTGCCTATTCCTGTCTTTATACATTTGCCTATTCTTAGTCATTTTACATAAATGGAATCACAAAGTATATGATATTTCTTAACACCATAATTTTTCAAACATGCATGTCTAGAGTTGCTTTTTTCCCTTTCAATTGTCTACTTTCTACTCCTTCAAAACTCCCCATCTAAGAAACTTAGAAGTGGTTAACTTTCATGAACTAAGGTGAAAATACATTATTTTACTTTTTATTATTATGATTTTTAAAATTATCAACAGAGATAATCTGGTGAGGGAAATTATGGGCTATTTTCATTTTCTTTAATCTTTTTCCTTAAATAAAACAACGAATAAATATTATCTTTTACAAATGAAACATATATCACATCCCCAAGCCTTTCTTTTCTTCCAGAACTTGGTGCTGTTTGCATAGCACCTGATTCTTACCTCAGTTGTCCTGTTCATGCTCATCACATTTTTTCCTCATCTGTCTTGCTCAGGGAAGTTCCTCAAGGGTTGAGGCTGTACTTTATTTCTGGACTGGTGGTGAATGGCACATGGTAGGCATCAGTGTTGAATAAGTGTCATGCGTTCCTCCTATCTGTTCTGCCTATTTAAGAAACTAACAAGATACTAGTTCAGGCTTCATGATCTCCATGAATCGCTGCCTTCCTCTTTAGTCCATCTTCTCAAAATAAACTTTTGTACTACATAATTAGACCCCTGATGCTTTGTTGCTTCTATTGTTCTCTCCCCAAATAGACTGTAAGCACCTTGAGATGCAGAAGAGCTGTAGCTTTGAAGCTTGGATCCCACTGAATTTTAAGTGAACTGATGAGAGTACAAGACAGAGTGCTGTCTGCATAATAACTGTAATAGGGTTTACATCCTCTGTTTATATCTACCCCTACAGAGAGGGAGCCAGGCCTCTTTAGTCAAAATCAATTTATGAGTGGTGAAATTTTAGACTTCTTAGTTCTGATTAAAATACTTCTTATTTAGTTTTTATGAGTAGTGTTAACATAAAAGAAATAACAACAAAAGGTGTAATGAAAGATAGAGGTAGGCAATAAAAACTTTTCAGAGTCTTGGAGTAGTGGATAAAAATGTTGCAATTTTTTTGCTCTTTCCATTGCAGGGTAGTGTCTAGTTCCCGATGCCTGGAATTTGTGCTGGTCTTGGGGAGTTGTCTGACCAATGGGATACAGGGAAAAGTGATGCTCTGGGACTTCTGAAGTGAAGTCATAAGAAGACTGGCAGCTTCTGACAGGCCTCTTGGAACACTTACTCTGGGATCCCTGAGTGACATCAGTCCCACTACCCTGCCAGAGAGACCATGAGGCCATGAAACAACATGGAGAGGAGGGGGAGGGTCCAGCAAGGCCCAGTTTTCTAGCCATCCCTGCCAAGGCATGTGAGGGAAGCTCTCCACTGAATATCACTCTATAGGCCGGAAGAAATGCCCAGTTGAGGTCTGCTAGAATATATGACCCAAAGATATAAAAATATGGTGGGGGTTTTAAGTCACTAAATTTTGCTATAGTTTGTAAGGCAGCTGGCTGGAATATTTGGGGATATGTGCTTGTGTTTTAACCTTTATTGTGGTTATTATTGACAGATTGATCTACTCAATGAGAAAATTAGAATGTATAGAGATTTTACTTCACTAAAAGCTACAAAATCATTCTGGTCTAAAAACAAGATACAACAATCACAAAATTAATTTAAACTCTATTTTTTTCTAGATGGCTTCTTAGAAATGGTGGCATACTCAAGATCTCCCTGAGTATTGATTTTGTAATTTTATCCTCTTTGGACTTTTCCATTACAAAAGTTACTTCTATAAGTGATTCCTGGTAAGGCTGGAGAATTGGATAGGCTGTGAAAAATTCAAACACTTTCACCTCCATTTTCTCCACCTGAGACTTTAGGAAAGGAGGGCTTGTCTAAAGATGTTCTGAGCATCTCATATCATTTCTTGGTTCTGTGAGTTCTCTTCCTTGATCTTGATGTACCTTTATTGTTTCATTGCTCATGAGACCTTGTGTGTTTTGATTTTATTGTTTTCTGTTTAATGGATATTTTCATCCTTTTCAACCTTACCCAGTGTTAATATTTGTGGAAAAAGTGATTCACTTGGAATCCTCTGAGAGACTAGTCAATATTTATTGTCTTGGAGGCCTTTAGCTCATTTAGCTTAGTATATGTGTTTATCTAAATCAGCTCCATCTCAGGCATTAGGTAATGTTAGCCCCATTTGGCAAAATGACCTGACCATGACCCCAGGCTGGCTCCAGACAGTCTCCTTTGCCCCAATGACAAATGCCTAAATGTTAGTCCAATCTGTCAAAATGACACATCCATAACCCTCAACTGGCTCCAGCAATTCTTCCCTGCCCCAATGACAAACATTCAAAACCTTCACCCTCTGGCCCTGAAAAAACAGGGTATGCTTTTACCTCAAAAGCTATTGCAAGATTGTCAAACATGCTATTGAGCATTCCAACGCATATGCCTCACCCAGGAAGGCCCCCTCCTAGACAGGGTAAAAGTCAGTACTCCCCCCCCACCCCCACCAGGGCTCTCCTTGCTGAATGCCCTACCCCCAGGCTATTTAACTGCAAAACAAAGTCAGTCTGGCAGGCTGAAGTCTCACTTCAGACCCCTGCCCTGCTGGCACTCTAACAAACTTTCAAACTTTCTGAGAACTTTGATCTGCCTGGGAGCCTTTTGAAACAGGATCTAACAGGTAGTCCCAATTTTTAGCATTTACTGCCTTTTCACTTTGTGAAAATATATTGGAATTTTTTTAGGTTTAATGTCCTTTATTTTTTTTAGGAGATACCAGTGATCAAACCCAGAACTTCACACATGGGAAGCTAGCTCTCAACCACGGAGCCACATCCACTCTCCAATGAGAGTTGGCTTTTTTGTTCGTAAGTTTTTTAGGAGGAATCAGGGATTGAATTGAGGACACTGCATGAGTGAAGAAAGCACCAAACCACCTGAGCCACATCCACTCCTCAGATGTCCTTTTGATTGTGGTTCCAGGATATAGATCTCACATGGGCTCTCAGCCTTGCCTGGCACTCCTAAACCTGTTCCAGTTAGGGTCTCTTAACTGTGATTCATGACTTTCTCTTCAAACTTCCTTCATTCCCATCCCCCAGTGTTCCCTCCTGGTTGAAGACATTGCCTTAGACTTCCTTGAGAAAAGGGAAGCAGTCACTCAGGAACACTCTCCTCTTTCCACTGCCTGAACCTCTATCTTGCCTGTGTACCCACACTCTGTTTCCTGCCCTAACTTTGGAAACACTGCCCCTTTGCCTATCAAAAGCCAACTCTCCCACCTGTGCTTTTTGAGCTTCAACATCTTCAGTTGTGTTTATCAAATCCTCATTCATGAATCATCAAAATCTCCCTCTACTGCATCATTCTCATCAGCATAAAACTATGTTTCAATATATATAATCTGTAAACAACAACAAAAAAGAAAGCTTTCCTTTACTATATATGTCTCCCTAGCTTCTACCTCTATTTTTACTCCTCTTCACAGTGCAACTTTCTTCTTTATATTATGGTAACATTTATATATATATAATTATATATATATATAT
>JAQZBX010113366.1:0-10111 GCA_029593785.1 Cabassous unicinctus | reverse complement strand
TGGCTGGAAGGTTTTCTCTTGCAGTATCTTAAATATATCACACCACTGTCTTCTTGCTTCCATGGTTTCTGGTGAGAAATCAGCACTCAATCTTATTGGGTATCTCTTATACTTTATGCATTGCTTTTCTCTTGCTGCTCTCAGTATTCTCTCTTTGTCTTTGGCATTTGACATTCTGATTAGTATGTGTATTGGAGCTCATCTAATCAGAGTTTCAGATGGGAGTACATTGTGCTTCTTGGACATGGATATCTATCTCTTTAAATAGGGTTGGGAAATTTTCTACCATTATTTCTTCAAATATTCCTTCTGCCCCTTTTCCCTTCTCTTCTCTTTCTGGGACACCCATGACACTTATGCTTGCATGTCTCTTGTGGTCCTTTATTTCCCTGAGACCTTGTTCAAGTGTTTCCAATCTTTCCTTCATCTATTCTTTTGTATGTTCACTTTCAGAGGCCATTTCTCAAGCTCACCAATCCTTTCTTCTGCCTCTTCATATCTGCCATTATATGATTCCAGTGTATTTTTAATTTCATTTATTGTACCCTTCATTCCCATAATGTCTGCTATATTTCTATGTATGCTTTCAAATTCTTCTTTGTGCTCATCCAATGTCTACTTAATATCCTTAATCTCTTTTGCTACCTCATTAAATTTATTAAGGAGATTTGTTTGAACATGTATGATTAGTTACCTCAACTCCTTTAAGACATCTGGAGGTTTATTTTGTTCCTTTAAGTGGGCCATATCTTTCTTTTCTGTTTTTGGGAAATGGCACATCCAATTCCTGCCACAGAATAGCTCCTGGGGTGGCTTGCACTGCCAAAGTAGGCTGATCACCAGCCTACTTGGCGTGGCCTCTAATTTCCCCGAGAGGCTGGAGCAGCTCTCCCCAGCTTCCTCCCTGCCCGAGATCCGCCTGGGGCTTAGGCTAGAGTGGTAATCCGATTTAAATGGAAAGAAGTCGATCTCTACCAACACTGATTTTCAGTCATCCCCGCTTCCCCTCATGTCAGGCATGGAGTTAAGATAGCAGGTACCAGCTTCTTTGTGACTTGGACAGGTACAAACTTTGGCTGTTTTTAGGATTATACTTTAGCCCGCCGAATTTACTAATCAGTAGCTGAAGTTGGTGCCCAACCATCTCTTCCTCCCCTGTTTTGGGAAGTGGAGCTTTCAATTCCAGCTGCAGAACAGTTCCCGAGGTGGCTTGTGCCTCCAGTGGAAGATGGGCACTGGCCTCCATGCCATGGAGTGCTCTACTTATGAATCCTCTCTGCAGATGGGCAGTCTCCTCCTTCCATTCTTTCAAGGATGTTGCAGAATGCACTTCTGGTCTCCTGGAACCCCCAAACAAATGCTCTAGATAGGACTGGGTGATCACCAACTGCCCTAGGAGTGCTTTACTCTGCCGTCATCTTGCTGGTTGTCCAACACCACACAATTTTATAAGTTGTAACAAAATATATAATAGCCTGTATCCATCATTGCAATATCATGCAGAACAATTCCAGTGTCCCCAAAATACCCCATGTTATGCCTACTCTTCCTTCTGCATAGCCTCAGAGCCACCGTTGACCACTGTCTTTATTTCAGTGTTACAATTTCTTCCATTACTAGAATAACAATATGTCTACTTTGGTCCATAGTTGTATTCCACCCATATGTTTGTTCATTCCTCGTTATTGAGGATTTTGGCATGGTGATGTCCACTCTGTTTCTGTTTGAGAGGGGGCTTATCCCCAGCGGCAGATGGATGTAATTGTCTTGATTGCAGTTGTAGATACTCTTGTTTTTTTGGGATGGGTGTTGGCCATCATCATCATTTTGTTAGTTGCCTTTGACAAGTCCAATGAACTGGAGAATATGTGTTGTCTGCAATGGTGCTAAGATTCAGAGCTCAACCAGCATATGAACAGACCAAAGATTTAAGTCTCTGGGACATGATTTATCGGGTATCATGCAAATTATAGGTTCAAATAAAAGGGGCTGAAAGAGCATATGTAAGAAAATTATAAATTATAAATGAGCCTAACTTTGATACATTGAGGAGATAGATTATCATATATTCCAAGGTAAGGGCCACCAACAAGGTGCCAATTTCCTGGGGTTGTCTGCCTGCCTATGTTGTCCAGATATCTCTAGAATCCTCAGGAGCATGCCTGCTTGAAGCAGTGTTTACTGTGGCAGTCTGTAAGATCCTCCTGAGACATGCATAAGCATAACCTCTGGAAAGACCTCCTGTCTCACTTTGAAATCTCTTAGCCATAAAAATTCATTTGTAATTAATATTTATGCCTTTTGGTCAAGGTCTTTTTCCAAATGCATTGCTAGGTGGTGCTTGGGAATATTCCCTCAGTGCGCAGGAGGCCCATCCCTGGGAGTCATATCCCATGCTGTGGGGAAAGAATTGAGTATTTATGCTGAGTTTGTTTTAGAGAAAGGCCACATTTGAGTAATAAGCAGATTTTCAGGAAGTAAGTCTTAGGCAATATATATTTCTAAGTTTAGTTTGAATTTTACAAGAATAAGTTGCATGAGTGCAAGCATTAATATCAAGGCCCTGACATATTGGTCTGTTCTTTTTCTGGGTAGTGCCTATGTATTCTAGAGATTCTTGCCACTATAGTAGAGAATGTAGCAAGACCCCTCAGGATGGGAATTTAATATTGTGCTGGTTTTTGTTTTGGACTCCCTCCACTGAGATAGCTCCCTGGAAACACATGAACACATGCATATTCCATAAAAGCATGCCCCAGTTGCATCCTTCTCCACACATGTCCTCACCATTGACACTCTGTACCAGTGGTCCTCCTCTGCCATTGTTGTAACTTTTCTGTAATCCCAAATTTCCACAAAAGGAAAGTGCCAAGAATTTTTTTTTGCCTTGTGCCTTCCATCACCTTAACATTTCTTATCTTTTATGTATACTGACAATTTCTACTGCACATTCCCCCAGTGTCTTTTTTTTTCCCACTTTCTCTTCAAAGAAGCATTAGGTTACAGAAACATCGCATCAAAAATATAAGGGATTCCCATATACCCCACACCATTCCCCTCTCACATTTTCCCCTAACAATATGTTACATGAGTATGATACACTTGTTACAATTGATGAACAAAATTTAAGCATTGCTTTTATGGTCATTGGTTACATTATGGTTTACATTTTGCAATGTACACTTTTATAGTGACCACTAAGTTTCAATTTTTCAAGAAAAAGGTTCATAATTGCATGCATCAATATTAAGGGTTTGACATACTGGTCTATTTTCTTTTAGTATGCACTGCCTGTGTACTCGAGAGATTCTTGCCCCTCTATTTGAAAACGGAGCAATACTCCACTGGATGGGAGTTTAATATTTTCTTCTTTATTGTGTGGGTCTCTATCTACTGAGTTAACACCCTATGACAAGATGAACACATTCATATACCATAGAAACACGTCCCAGGTGCACCCTTTCCCACATATCCACTCACCATTGATGCCCCACACCAGGGATCTTCCCCTGCTATATTGGCCAAAAGAACATTCTCACCATTGTAGTTTCAACCACAGACCTACAGATCCCCAAAATTCTCTAATTCCGTCCTCCAAACCTCTCCCCCCAATTGTATGGATAGTCCAACGCAGCCCCCAACATTATCAGCCTTACATTCTAGCACCATCACCCCACTCACATCCCTAGACCACTGTCTCCCTTATCGTAGGTTCTTCCTAGATTGAACATTGGCTCACCACTATGACTTCTGATAACATATCTTCCAGACCCTATATATGTGAGTCTGCTCAATATGTTTAGGTCATATCAGTCATGTCATGCAACATTTGTCCTTTCATGACTGGCTTACTTCACTCAACATAAGGTCTTCAAGATTCATCCATGTTGTCACATGTGTCAATACTTCACTCCTTCTTACAGCTATTTGTAATATTCAATTGTATATATTGAATATATTCAATTGTATATTCAATTCAATATATAATATATAATATTTTGCTTATCCATTAATCTGTTGATGGATATGGGTTACTTCCAACTTTTGACAATAGTGAATAATGCTGCTATGGATGTTGATGTGCATATATCTGTTCCTGTCCCTGCTTTCATTTCTTCTGGGTATATACCCAGTAGTGGGTTTATGGGATCATATGGCACTTCTATAATGAGCTTCCTGAGGATCTGCCAAACCAACCTCTACAAAGGCTGCATCATTCTACATTCCCACCAGTAGTGGGTGAACGGTCCCTTTCCTCCACATCTTCTCCATCACGTGTAGTTCTCCATTTTTTAATAGCAGCCAGCCTAATAGGTGTAAGAGGATATCTCAATGTAGATTTGATTAGCATTTCCCTAATAGCTAGTGATGGTGAGCATCTTTTCATGTGCTTTTTAGCCATTTGTATTTTGTCTTTGGAAAAGTCTCTATTCAAATATCTTTCCCATTTTTAAAATGGGTTGTTTTCTTTTATTATTTTCAAGATGTAGTCTTTCTTTATATATGCTGGATATTAGGACTTTATGGTATAAATGTTTCCCAAACATTTTCTCCCATTGAGTAGGCTTCCTTTTCACTTTCTTGACTTTCTTTGAAGTGCAAAATTTTTAAATTTTGAGGAGGTCCTATTTATCTATTTTTTTCTTTTGTTTCTTGCACTTTGGGCATAAAGTTCAGGAAACCATTGCCTACCACATAATCACATAGAGGCTTATGTACATTATCTTCTAAGATCGCTATGGCCCTGGTTCTTATATTTCCATATTTGATCCATCTTGAGTTAATTTTTGTATAGGGCATGAAATAGGGCTCCACTTTTATGCTTTTGGATATGAGTATCCAGTTCTCTCAGTATCATTTATTAAATAGACAATACTGAAATAGTGTCCCAGTTGACTGGACTTGACAACCTTGTCGAATATCAGTTCAAGTTAACTTTAAATGTGCTGGCCTATTTCTGAACTCTCAGTTTGTTTTCATTGGTCAATATATCTATCCTTGTGCAAAAATCATGCAGATTTGACCACTGTCACTTTGTAATATGCTTTAAAATGAGGTAGCATGAGTCTTCCAACTTTGGAATTCTTTTTCAAGATATTGTAGCCATTTGGCAATTTGATGTAATTATGAATTCCAAAAATATAATTGGATCATGCTTGTAAACTGATCTGTTAATCTGGGCATGATTAAGTTATGATTAGAGCATTGACTGGGCCACATCAGTAGGGCATTGAGTCTCACCCCTTGGTGGGTGGGGGAATCGAATATAAAAGGCAAAGCAAAGGACAGAGGGAGCACTTTTGAGTTGCAGTTCTGAAGTTGGAGTTTTGATGTTGGAGTTTTGATGTTGGAGAGAAGGCCCCAGGAGAAGAGACGCGAGCCGTTTGCCTGATAGTCTACAGCTGACCTTGTGGAGGAAACAGAGGAGCTAAGCCTGGAGAGAAAAGCAGCCTCAGGAAGAGAGGAACCCAAGAAGCCTGAACCCTGGCAAACATCGGCAGCTGTCTTGCTCCAACACATGGCAATGGACTTTGGTGAGAGGAGAAACTTACACTTTATGGCCAGGTAACTGTGGACTTCTACCCCAAATAAATACCCTTTATAAAGACCAACCCATTTCTGGTATTTCGCATTAGCTCCCCTTTGGCTGACTAATACAGATATTTTTGGCTATTTGGGTTTCTCACACATCCAAATAAATTTGGTAATTGGCTTTTCCATTCCTGTAGAAAAAGCTGTTGGGATTTTTATTGGGAATGCCTTGAATTTTAATGATGTTTAGTTTTCCAATCCATGAATAATGAATGTCCTTCAATTTATTTAGATCTTTGATTTCTTTTAGCAATGTTGTATAGTTTTCTGTGTACAAGTCCTTTACATCTTTAATTTAGTTTCTTTCTAGATATTTCATTCTTTTAGTTGTTGTTGTAAATTGACATTTTTTTCTTGATTTCCTCCTCAAATTTCTCATTAGTAGTGTAAAGAAACGCTACTGATTTTTGCATGTTGATCTTCTATCACACCATATTCCTGAACTTGTTTATTAGATCTAGTAGCTTTGTTGTAGATTTTTCAGGACTTTCTCTATACAGGATTTGCAAATAATTAAAGTTATACTTCTTACTTTTTATTTTGATGCCTTTAATTTTTTGTTTATTTATTTTTGCCAAAGTGTTCTAGCAAGAAATTCTAACACTATGATGCATAAAAGAGGTGACAATGGGCATCCTTGTTTTCTCTTCCAGCTATTAGAGGGAAAGCCTTTAGCCTTTCACCATTAAGTATGATGTTAGGTCTGAGTTTTTCATATATGTCCTTTATCATGTTGAGGAAGTTTTCTTCTACTCTTATCTTTCAAAGTGTTTTTATCAAAGTATGCTGAATTTTGTTGAATCAATTTTCTGTGTTGACAGAGATGATCATGTAATTTTTCTCCTTCAATCTGTTAATATTGTGTAGTACATTAGTTAGTTTTCTTATGTTGAATCACCCTTGTCTTCCTGGGATAAAACCCACTTGATCATGGTGTACAATTCATGTGTTGCATTGTTGGATACGATTTGCAAGTATTTTGTTGAGAATTTTTACATATAATGTCATTAATGAGATTGATCTTTAATTTTCATTTCTTGCACCATTTTTATGTGGCTTTCGTCTTAAGGTGATGTAGACATCATAGAATGAGTTAAGTAATGTTACTTCTGCTTTATTATTTTTTTTGCAAGAGTTTGACCAGGATTCATATTTACTCTTTTTGGAATGATTGATATTATTTATCTGTGAAGCCATATGGTCCTGGGCTCTTTTTAGTTGGGAGGTTTTTGATGATTGATTCAATCTCATTACTGTACTTGTGATTGTTCTGTTGATATCTTTTATTTCTTTTGTCATCAGTGTATGTTTATCCTGTTTTTCTAAAAATTTTTCTGCTTCATATAAGTTGTCGCACTTGGTATTATGCACTTTCTCATATTATTTTCTTATTATAAATGATTTCTCTTGGACAATGGTGATGTCCCCTCTATTCTTCCTGATTTTATTTATTTGCATCTTTTCTCTTTTTTTCCTTGATAGTCTAGCTAAGGGCTTGACAATTTTATTAATCTCAAAAAACAGCTTTTGGTTTTGTTAATTCTCTCTATTGTTTTTTGTTCTCAGTTTCATTTAATTCTGTGATAATCTTTATTCTTTCTTTCCTTCTGCTTGCATTAGGATTCATTTGTTGTTTTTGTCTTTTTCCTTCGGATGTGCAGGTAAGTCTTTAAGTTTAGTTCTTTTTTTATTTTTCATGTAGGCCTTTAAGACTATGAATTTCCCTCTCAGCACTGCCTTTGCTGCATTCCATAAGTTTTGATATATTTTGTTCTCAATTCCACTCGCCTTGAGCTATTTACTGATTTCTCTAGCAATTTCTTCTTTGACCCCCTGATTAAGAGTGTGTTGTTTAACTTCCATATATTTGTGAATTTTCTATTTCACCACTCATTAGTTCCTGCTTCATTCCACTGTGTTCATAGGTAATGCTTTGTATAATTTCAATCTTTCTAAATTCCTTAAGACTTGTTCTATGACCTAACATGTGATCTAACATGAGAATGATCCATGAGCTTTCAAGAAGAATGTATACCCTGCTCTTTTGGGGTGCAATATTCTGTATATGTTCATTAGGTCTAGTTCATCTAAAGTATTATTCGAGATCTCTGTTTCTTTATTGATCCTCTGTTGTACTGTTCTATGTATTGCTGAGAGTAGTGTATTAAAGTCCCCCAGTATGATTGCAGAAGTAACTATTTTTCCCCTTACTTTTGCCTGTATTTTCCTCATGAATTTTGGAGCATCCTGGTTAAGTTTATAAATATTTATGATTGTTCTTTTTTTGGTAGATTGAACCTTTTACTAATATATAGTGTCATTCTTTGTCTCTTAAAAGTTTTGCATTAAAAGTCTATTTTTTCTATTATTACAGCTATCCCAACCCTTTTGGGTTTACTGTTTATGTGGAAATTCGTTTTCCAGCTTTTTACTTGCAACCTATTTGTGTCCTTGAGTCTAAGGTGAGTCTCTTGTAGATAGCACAGGGATTGGTCATATTTTTATCCATTTTTCCAATCTGTATCTCTTAATTGGGAGTCTAATCTGTTAATGTTAAATTTTATTACTGTAAAGGCAGTAGCTACTTCAACCATTTTTTCTTTAAGATTATATGTGTCATATTTTATTGATTCTGTTTTTACCCTTTTCATTACCTTTACTAACTTTCTTCCATTTGACACTCTCCTCCAAATCTCTTTCCTGTGTTTTATTTTAAACCTGCAAAACTCCTTTTACTATTTCTTGAAGGGCAAGACTCTCATTGACAAATTCTCTCAATTTGATTATCTGTGAATAATTTGATCTCTCCTTCTTTTTTAAAGATTTATTTATTTGTTTATTTCTCCCCCCCCCCATAGTTTTGTGCTCACTGTCTGCTCTCTGTGTGTTCTTTGTGTCTGCTTGACTTCTCTATAGGTGGCACCAGGAACAAATCCTGAAGCCTTCCAGAGTGGGAGAGATGCACTCAATCTCTTGTGCCACCTCAGCTCCCTGGTCTGTTGCATCTCTTATTGTCTCTCTGTGTTTCTTTTTGTTGCATCATCTTGTGCCAGTTCTCTGCACAGGCCAGCACTCTGTGCCAGTCAGCACTCTTGCAGGGGCCAGCAATCCATGTGGGCCAGCTCTCCGCTCAGGACAGCTTGCTGCACAGGCCAGCTTGTCTTTCACCAGGAGGCCCCAGGAATTGAATCCTTGACATCCTATATGGTAGACAGGAGCCCAATCACTTGAGCTACATCCATTTTCCTCTTCTTCATTTTTGAAGGACAATTTTGCTGAGTACAAAATTCTTGGTTGGCAGTTTTTTTTTTTCTTTTACTTTCAGTTGTTAACTATGTCATTCCACTGTCTTCTTATTTACATGGTTTCAGATGAGAAATCAGTGCTTAATCTTTTTAAGCAACACTTATATATGATGGATCTCTTTTCTCTTGGTGCTTCCAGGATTCTCTATCTTTGGGCTTTGACAATATAATTAGTATATGTCTTGAGAAGGTTCGCTAAGATTTTTCATGTTTGCAGTATACTGCATTTCCTGGACTTGTACAGGTATATTCTTCATAAGAGTTGGGAAAGTTTCAGCCATTATTTCCTCAAACACTCCTGTTTCTTTTCCCTTCTTTTCTCCCCCTGGGACAGCCATGGTGTATATGTTTGTGTGATTTGTATTGTAATTCACTTCCTTGGTTCCCTGCTGAATTTTTTCCTTTTTTTGTCTATTGAGTCTATCTGTGCATCTTTGGATGTCTTATCTTCCACTTTGTTAATTTGTTCCACTGCCTGCTCAAATCTGCTGTTTTTTATTCTATTGTATTTTTAATTTTGTCCCATATAATTTTCATTACCATAGTATCTGTTATTTTATATATGTTTGCAATTTCTTCTGTATGTTCACTGAGTGTCTTTTGAATATCCTTTATCTCTTCCCTCATCTCACTGAATTGATATTAGATTTTTTTTTTGGATATTTGATTAGTTGTTCCACTTTCTGGGTCTCCCCCTGCTTTATAGTTTGCTCATTTGACAGGGCCATATTTTCCTATTTCTTAGTATGGCTAGTAATTTTTTGTTGATGTCTAGGCATCTGTTTATTTGATGGGTGTATTCTGTGATCAGTTTCTTTCTGTTGCCTAGGGTTTTATTATTGTTTGGTTTTGTGTTAAGGGTCATCTTTGACACTTGGTATCCTATTTCTAAATTTTTAGAATAGTCAATATTTTACTGTAAAAATAAAAGAACAAAAGAGAAAAAAGCAGATAATGAAATAAATAAATAAATAAAATTAAAAAATAAAAAGAAAGAACTTTAGAAAAAACAAAAACTATGTAAAATATATATGTAAACAAGAAAAAAGAGAAAAAGAGATGAAAAATCTGGAAAAGAAAAAGAGGAAAAAGAAGAAGAGAATGAAAGAAAAAGAGCAACAAAGAAGAAGGGCCTCCTCAGGTCATAAGCTTCCAGCTAGGCTCCTCCCCATTGAAGTCCCATCCCTACCAACCTATTTCCCTAATTCTTAACA